>JADFUC010000300.1:0-165982 GCA_019722365.1 Lithospermum erythrorhizon | reverse complement strand
CTCAATTGTACTTCGTTCAGTTACGTATTGCTAAACTTTAGCATCGTGATTGTCATTTTGTATTACAGTCTGATCTCTTTCTCTCTTTATAGCCTTTCATTGCCTATTTATTTAGGGATATGTTGTATATGGAGTTGGTTGGTTAGATATCACGATGGATTGTAAAATTTTCTTGTGATTATTTTGGAAATATCATATGTAATCGATTTTGAAGGAAATGAAGTAGTTTTAAAGTGAGTCGTCGTCGATTTTAGTGATTAAATTGTTCGGATTATAATGACTACCAGCGCCAGCGGGCGTAGCCGACTAGAAGCGGAAATCGTTACGATTATTTCTTTAGAAGAAGTTAGATATACCCTTCATAACATGAAATTGAGACATCGTTGTAGTGGTCGAGTTCAAATAGGGAGTTGGGTTTACTTGATAGTAGTCGGGATTTCTTAAGTCGGGGAAGAAGAATTTTCCTAAGAAACTAATAAAAACTGCTCACCGGAAATGTGATTGTCGTAAGAAGAGGCAGGGGCATTTTTGTCGGATGCCTGCATTAGATCTGTCATTTATTGACCGTGACGAGCTTCATCGAGATGAACACCGTTATACAATCATACGGACAAATATTCCTTTTCAGGAATCTCTATTCTAACAATGAAGATTTTATTCTTACGCTTGAGGTAGAAATATTAATAACTATTTCCTTGGATATCTGAGATAGCATTTATCAGATTTGGGCACAAGTTTATCTTTTGTTAATCTCTTAACATAAGCTTCAAAGCCCCAAATCTTGAGAAAACCCAACTTGGGAATCTTCCCAAACCACAGTTCATGGGGAGTTTTTGTCTGGCGACTTGGTTAGACATTTGTTTTAAAAAGGTAAGTGTTTAAAGTGCATATTCCCCGAGAAATTAACTGGTAGATCGAATAGGCTCATCATAGATCGAACCATGTCAAGAAGGGTTCGATTTCTCCTTTCGGACACGCCATTATGCTGTGGCGTTCCTGCTGGAGTGAGTTGTGAAATAATACCACACTCTCTAAGATGAGTATTGAACTCGTGACTCAAATATTCTCCACCTCTATCAGACCGGAGAATCTTTATTGTCTTGTTCAATTGGTTTTGTACTTCATTTTGGAATTCCTTGAATTTCTCAAAGGACTCGTGTTTGTGTCTCATCAGATACACAAAACGTATCTATTGTAGTCATCGATTAAATGTAATGAAGTAGTTGCTTAACCTCCTCTTGCTGAGGATGTGTTCATTGGCCCACAATACATCAGTGTGTATGATCCCAAATCACTTGCCACACTTTCATTTAAGCCCGGTGAAAGGCATTTTGGTCATTTTCCCAAAGCCAAGACTCACACTTATCGTATGATTCATAATCGAAATAATAAATATTCCACCGGAGTGGAGTTTCTTGATTCGATTCGTTAATGTGACCTAGTCCTTGATTCCATAGGTATGTTTGGTTTTTAATTCGTTAGGCTTATTCCGTTTAAATTTATGTTATATGACTCATTAATCATGTCTAAAGCATTATAGACCATTTTGAAGGGAGAGCGGTGCCAAGCCTACCCCCATTCACAGTGATCCTAAATTCATCGGGATCTATGAAAATGAAAAACCATCATTATTCAAAAGCGAAATAGAAATAATATTCACGCAGAGTGCGGTACATAGTAAGCGGAGATAAGTTTAAAACAAGGCCGTGGGCAATTTAAGTAATGGATCCTCTTTGCAAGGGCATGACAGCCATTGCCGTTCCCACACATGATCCATTTCCCCTCTTTCAGTCTTCTACTTGACTTGAGTTCATGTATATTCACGACAAATATAGAGAACTACAGCAGTGTCTAGAACCCATGAAGTAGAATTAGAAGTTGTACAAACTTCAATAACATAAATACCTTTAGGCTTGGTGTTTACATTAAACCATTTTCCTATCTCGATTGAATTTCTACGAGCCGCTTTTAGGTGACCCTTGAGTTTGCAATAGTGGCATATGGCATGCAGAACACCACTGCCCTTCTACGTCTTGCGGCGTTTACCGCTAGAAACTTAGCGGCAGTAGAAGCGGGAAGAACCTCTTGTTCCTATCCAAAAATTCATTAGCATCGGCAATGGTTATTTGCTTATGAATCTCGTGAGGCTTGATCGACCTTGTACACGCTATAGTCTTTGATGTACCTGAACATATCGACTAAAAGCGGATCTCATAGTGATAAAGAACTGCTTGAACTATCTGCATCCGAGATACGCACCGCTTGGCCAGATCCATCACCTCAAGTGCTGTCAGGCTGCCCGTGTTTCGGCCTGCGGTCGATGAGAGCACAAAAAGTTCGTATTTCTCATATTACACTTGCGCTCCTTGATTCACTCAAGAGCTTCTGATAAATGTCATACACATGATACTCATCATCTGAGCTGAAACGGCTCCATCCGAGTAATCATAAGACACTTTGCTAGAAGTCCTTAGCACATGCCTTCATGTTTTCTTCGGTATACGTGATGTCCCGAGAAGGTCTTATAAATTTCTTTATACAAGGCGTATTCAATCCGGTGGCGAAGGCGACCTTCCAACTCCACCGAACCAAGTCTCAAAATTTGCACCATCATACACGCGAGTTAATGTAGTTTGAAGTAGAGTTCTAGGGGTAGCAATAGTGGCGGCCATATTAATTCCTGAATAAGTTAATAAAATACTTGAGACTGATAAACTATCATGCTAAAAGCACTTACAAATAAATTGTAAAGTAAATACTACTAATACTTCAAATCTCACAGAAATATATTAATTATCCAAGATCTATTATACTTAAATTCAATGACACTACATACATTTGGAATCGAGTTATAATAGTATGTTGTCAACCAATTAGCATAAAACTACATAACTCTTGTGTCACTAGCATATCTTAAGATGCTACCCAACATTTGTATCTCCGAAAACCCGATTTAAACATACCAATTAAACAAAGTGTTATAGTTGATCATCTGAAAGCCCACAACGTTAGTGGAAATCACTTCAACATGATCCATTGTCATATCCAAATCTGACATCGTAACCTTCGCCATCACGGTGTGCCCAATTGATGCAATTGATTGCACAACTTTAAAATTGGCTTGATACTGCTTAAATTTTTAGTGGTAAATATTATTACTTTGTTTTCATTTACTCATGCATACTAGCACATAATCAAGCAATACATACAACATGAAAAATAAAACAAGTAATGCACATTGAAGATATACGATATAGCCCCTAAAACCTATTACAAGTATTGTAAATACTAACATAAGTCCTAATTCTTGTATCTTGTGCTTCTAGATCAAACGAGGTCCACCAAGTACCACCACCGTGAAATGATCTTCAATATCTTCACTTGTTACAATATTTATATACTAACCCATCTTAGACAGCTTGTGGGTAAAACAATAAATAAATAAATACAAGAAAATATGACTCAGAAGGTCATTTACAACATTCTGATTCATGAGACGGAAAAATAAATAAATGGGCCATATCTATATACTCTCCATTCCAATCACCATTACAAAATATAGGCACTTATTAAATCATATAAATGAACTTAATAAATATTTTAAATGGCATTGGAAAATGCATGTTTGTAATTATCAAATTAATTAATCCGTAGCAATTACATATATTAAAATTAATTAATATAAACTCAATTATCATACACATGTCAATTAATAATTATTACCAATAATTATTAACCATATACATATTGTAGAAAATATTTATCACAAATATATTCTAAAATATATTAAGTAGTGAAATTGTTACCATAATTGTTATATCACTTTTAAATTAATTTAAAAAGATATAATATAAAGGAAATTAATTAATTGTCATAATTAGTACAATCAATTAGGTGATTAAAATGACAAATAATCAATAAAAACCGAAATATAACTAGTCCCATAATTTTAGGAAACCGAAATAAGGAATAAATTCGGAATTAGGGTTTTTAAAATTAGGGCACACGTCATGATGGGCTCGGACGACCGACCTACGACGGCCGACCGTCGACACGCTGGCGCCGCCGTGTAGGTCGTCGTCCGGCCGTCATTTTGGTACCAAAATCGGCCCGATCCGGCGGCGGGCCAGCCCGTAGAATCGCCCGAATCGGTCGGCGATTTATGGTAATAATACCATATTTAACTTCGGTTTTTTAGATTTAATTTAATTCGTTTGTAAAATCGTTTTGGAAGCTTTAAAAATAAATTTTCATATTTAATTATTAATTAAGCGATCTAGAAATCTCAAAATTGTTTGAGCACTTAGAAAAATCCAAAATTATGAAATTTAATGGAGATCTTTTGCGATGCTATCTGGGTTCCAAAGAAACTAAAACCAATTAAATCATCCTTTTAATTTATGAAACAAAATCCATGTTAACAAAATATGATAATACATCATCATAAACTTGTAATACATGTGTAAATCAATAATCAAGAACATGGTGATTTATTCTCATCATATATTTATCAATTAAATATATGAAAAAAGATAATCAAACACAATTAATAAAACAAAACAAGCATAAAAAATAATGTAAGCAACTTTAATTAGATATAAATTACTTGATGGAAAATACTGGATATATGAGTATAAATACAATCCATAATTTGAGGGGATCTTAAAGTACTTACCATTATTGATTTCCTTTCAGTTCCTTGTTGCAATATAATCTTATGATATCTCTAGTTGGTCCACACCAGGAGAGGTTGAATCAAGAACCGATTTATGCTAGTAAACAAGGATGAACAAAAACCAAAAAACCCAAAATTCTTGGAGAATTTCGGCCAAGGGCGGCTACTTAGGGTTTTTGATGAAAAGATTTTCTAAAAAATTTTATTATGAAAAACCCTAAAGTTTGCTTATATAGGGCTAGGTTAAAACAAGCTTAGATAAGCAGCTCCGTTAAGTATTAACTTGACTGCGTTAACTCTATTAGTTCGTTAAGACACTAATGGTTTGCAAATGAAATAGAACTATTTAATTAAAGCAATTAAATATTGTGAGTCAATATCAATAATCTTTCAAGTTATTGATAAATAAAATACTCGAGCCAATTAAATAACTATTTAATTGATTCTATTTGTTCAATCGATATTCTACATAAAATATAGAACCCTTGTAATTGAGAGAAATACATTTCTCAATTATCTGATTCTCTTTAATTTCATACATGAAATAAAAATCAACGTCACTTGTATGTGTATGACATACAAACTCAGATAATAGTAAGTTGTATAATAATAATAATTGACCAATTACTATTATTATAACGATTAATGAAGTAAGATCACAGCAATCGCTCATAACGCTTAAATTATCATGGAACCCAGCAATATACAATTACTAAGTTGAGCACTAAGTTACGATAACCACATTAACAAGCGAGTAAATGAATTAATACACAATTGTCGCCTTGGCATAATAAATGAAATCAATTCTCATTGATTTCCAACACTAAACTTAGAAGGTCATACACATATAATGATGTTGAGTTTTATTTCATGAATGCAATTAAATCATGATTGCTAGATTGAGTGTTGATTGAAATCAACGAGACAATCAATCGAGAGTTTTACACTTATAGTGTAAAATATAAATTGGACGAAACCAAATTAATTAACTTGTTAGATTAATTAACGGTTTGACTAATGGAGCTCATTAGTGACTTGTTAGTTACTCGTTAGCATTTAATTAGTTAACGGTTTTAACGAGTTGGCTTGTTAGTTAACGAGTCAAGCTATTCGGGTTAAATAGGAGTGTGCCTATATAAAGGAGGAAAGATGGAAAACCCAATCATCTTTCTCCCTCCCTCCTCTCCATAGCCAAAATCAAGTCAAGTTTGGCTTGATTTTGTTGTCCAATTGCTCATAAGATTCTAGCAAATCCAATAGCGAGATTCAACCGCTCTTGGTGTGGACTAACTGAGCATCATCCTTTTTGTGGTGCAATTCGTTAGGAGTTCAACGGAGGCTTCGTGAGAGAAAAGTTGGTGACATCCGCTGCTTTGTAAGTATTAGTTTTCATACGTATTTACATATACTATTTTGTTGTAATTCAATTATATATACATTTAAACGGTTTTGGATGCATTTTTTTATATTTTATGAACAAGTTGCATAGTTTTTCCAACAGTGGTATCATGAGCTTGTTTAAGTTGTATATTTTCTATTACATTTTATAAATTGAAAGGGTTTTAAAAATATATTTTGATTGAAATCTAAATATTTTAATTGGATTTGAGGCATTTAAAATGTTAAAACTCTCCTTAATTGTTTTCTAAACTCGGATGATACAAGAACAATGTTTAAAAAATTCATAATTTTTTAGATAGTTTAAGTATCCCAAAATAATTTTTTAATTTCTGGAGTATTAATTGGATAACTAATTATTGGAAAATGTTTTTGATAAAATTTCAATTAGAAAAGTTCAGGAAAATTGTGAGGAATGTTTATATTGAATTTTAGAATTTTTGGATGAGTTTAAAGCTTTCAAATTAATTTTTTCAAACAATTGAATTGAATCGGAAAAACTGGAAATTAAGCAAAATAGAGGCACGACCTGCGGAGCCCTCGAGAATGCGTCCGGTGCAAGCCAAGCAGTGGTTAAGCCACCGTTGGGCCAGCGTCTACGGGCGAAGCGGCGGGCAGCGCTCGCCGATGAGGCGGCGATGGGCCGGTCGTCCCGTCGCGTTTTCCTCGTGTGCAGTTTGTTACAAAATCTAATCCGTTTTTAAAATATTAATTTTGGTTTTTGGTGAATTATTATCATTTTATTATTATGATAATTGTAATTATCAATTTTGGTGATAATAAATTTAATTCAATAGTCCCTTTCATTATTTGTCCTTTTACATATTTAATTATTGAAAGGATAAAATCATGGTAACAATATCTAGTTAAAGAATATAAATATATGTAGATAATTACTTGCAAGTTTTTTATCTTATTGTATTTATATGAAATAATTATTGTAATAATTATTGTCTTATTGTATATGTGAAATAATTATTGCAATAACTATTGGACACAAAATATATGTTAATTAATGCATTTAATTATACATATTTCATGGATTTAATTATGAGATTCAAATTTGAATTTAAATTTCAATCACATTTAATTGTATATTTATGTGATTTGATTTTGATTTGCAAATCAAAATGGAAACTATTTATATGATTGTCAATCATATATTTAAAATTTGAATTGATTGAGAGTAATTTTCTCAACCTCATAATTAGTGTTAATTGCATATTAAGTACATATTTATTATGTATTGATTGCATGTTTATTGCATACTTATTACATTCATAATTGCATTAATAATGTTTTATGACTTTTATGAGTCATTTATTCCATATCATTTAATGTATTTATTAAATGCATAGTTTATGTGATTTAATTTTGCATATATATTATAATGGGAATGGAAAGGGGATATATTGATATGACCTAGTTTGTTTTTTTTTTTAAATAAGATGCGAATCGTTTATTAGTTGTTACCACGACCGGTGAGTAAAGCTTTATTTATTCCCCATTTCTTTTTTACCCACAAATGCACTTCTTTGTCATAGTTGGGTTAGTAAATAAATATACTTCCATGGAGGCATTGAAGATGGTGTTCCATCATGACCGGTTGGAAGTTTTCAAAAGCTGAAGAATACAAGATTGCACTTAAAAATGTTGTAATAGGTTTATTATTTTAGGATCATATCATACATCTTCTAAATATTATTATTATTTATTTTATTTTGATGATGTGCATATTACTTGAGTATGTGCTATATGACATGTTAAATAATTAATCAAATAATATGAATCTCACCATAAAAAGAAATTTAATCGAGCGTGTGATCAATTTCAAAGTTGTGTAACTTGTACGATTACCGGGCACCTTTGTGATGGCGAGGTGCTAGTAATGGAGCAAAGTGACGAATCATGTTGAAGTGATTTCCACTAACGTTGTGGGCTTTCAGATGATCATTCCAAGTAATAAATTGGTTTAATTGGTTGTTTAACCGGTGATTTCCACTAATGTTGTGGGCTCGGTGATACACTTGTTAGGTAGCATCCTGTAGGCATACTAGTAACACAAGAGTTATGTCGCGTTTACATAATTGGTTAGTTAACCTACTACTGTGTTGGTTTTCAAAATGTATGCAATGTTTCGTTTTGAAATCCCAGCATAGTAGATCTTGCATACTAATATATTTTGTGAGATTTTGAGTATTGGTATTACTTTACAATTTATTTTGTAAGTGTTTGACATGATAGATTACTAAACTTGTTGTCATTTACATACTTATTCTTGTAGAATTGAAATGGCTACCCCTAACACACCTAGAAACTCGTTTCGGTCTGCACTTGAGAAGTGCAAGCTTAACAACTCGAACTTTGATGACTGGTCTCGAAACTTGAGGATTGTTCTCAAGCAGGAGAGAACAGAATATGTGTTGAACACTAGGGTCGTCGGATCAATGACATTGCCACTAATAGGGAAAAGGAAGCCTCACGAAGCACAAGTCTGATGTTAGATGTCAATGTCTTATGCTAGCCAATATGGAACATGCGTTCCAAACTCAGTATGAGAAGGTGAAATCATATGACATGTACCGGCAACTCGATAAGTTATTTGAAAGTAGAAATGAGAGATATGACATTGTTGTGCTCTCATTGTGTGGTAACCAAATGGGCCAGACTCTGAAGCCCACATGTCATTAAAATGATAGGCTTAGTCGAACGACTCAATGTCACAGGCTCGGTGTTTGAAAAGCTGGCGTAGACCTTATCTGAAATCTCTCCCAAAAAGTTCTCAGTTTGTGTGAACTTGATATGCATAAGTTTGGGTGTCTCTAAAACAAGCGCCAAGATCACGATCTTGGGGCAGAATGCGGGAAGGTTAAAGCTCTACTTCTTATACGGCCAGTGGTCCAAAACAAGAAGAATTCAGAGAAGTTCAATGCTAAGGCTAGGGTTCGAAGAAACCTAAGGTACCAGAATGCGGAGACGGGGAAATAGCGAAAGGAGGACAAGTGTCATTCTTTGTGGGAACCTAGGTCCTTTGGAAATCGACACATAAAAGTATCTTGGAAGATAGGAAGAATAGTTTGTGACCACTCGGCCCTCACGGTATATGTATATAAATGTTGTGAGATTTGTACAACTACAATTCTACTGTGTGAGACTTGTTACTAGCGTAGTTTCTCATATTTGTTCTGATAATGGGAACTACGAACATTAAAAAGGATTGAAAGATGAGATATGGATCTACCTAAAGGGGCGATGCGAGAAGGTTGCAGCCCTGGCGGTAGGATCCATTAGTTTTGAATGCGCTTCTGAACGTGTTTTTAAATTTGAACAATGAAGGTTTTCATTTCGGGTTTGAACAATGAAGGTTTTTCATTTCGGTTTGAACAATGAAGGTTTCATTTCAACTGATCCAATGCATTAGGATCTCTAAAATGATATAATGCATGGTAATACATCTCTCCCAAAATAGTCTATATGTAGACAACACATCGAGGCACATAACATTAATGAGGAACAAGCCTAACGGCTTAAACCCTACATACCTATGGCATTGCAGATAAGGTCATATAAACGAGAACCGTGTCAAGAAACTTCACTTTGGTGGAATACTTGACGGTTTCGATAATGAATCATACGATAAGTATGAGTCGTGGCTACTGGGCAAAATGACCAAATCACCCTTCATTGGATTCAATGAAAGGGCGAGTGATTTTTTGTAATAACTCGTTCCTTACCAATATTATGTTGATAGTATATAAGTTTCTCGGTGGAGTATTTCGGGGTGAAATTAAAAATTTTGAAGTTGAGTAGTGGAGATTCAACAAATCGATTAGGTTGGTGGTATATTTACGACGTGGTGGGACCGAAGATAGTATAAATAATTTTGGAATAATATTGATATATTGAGATGAGTATGAGATTAGTAGTAATATATATACTTGCCTAGGGAATAACACAATGGAAATCGGTTTCGTTGAGATTTAAGTGCGGAAGGTGTAGAATTAACCGAAACCGAACGGAACTTAAATTTCTTCCCCTCTAAATATCCCACCTACCACCACTATCTTCATCCTCATCCATTCCCCTCTTCTTTCCCCTCTTTGGCCGAAATTTCACTTTCCCCCCCTCAAAATTTTCTTCCATTTCTCTCTGTCGGTTGTCTCTTGGCTTCGAGATCAAGTGGTGGATTTTCTTCTCCTCATCATCCTCGTCATATCTAGGTAGAAAAGATCAAATCTTTTGAGATATTTCTTGAGTTTTGAAGGATTCAAACTTTATGGGATTTTTGTTGACTTTTTAGATCTTGAATGTATTATAGTATAGAAATGTTATCTAAGTATCGTATAGGGGATTAGCGGTGAGTTTGAGTGATTATTGGGCTTAGAAGTGGTGTAAGTTAGTGTTGACTTTTAGTATTTTCTTAAATTAACTTTAAATTGTAATATGAGGTTAGAGACTTTAATATAGTTGTTTGGGTATAGAATTATTGGTTTGAATATGGATAGGTAGAAATTGGGTTGAGAAAGTTTGGGAAATTTAGGTATAGCATTTAGCGTTTGATTGGAGGTTGTATTTAATGGACTGGTGGTTGTCAATTGATTGTTGGATTGATTAGGGCTTAAAGTGTTATTGTTGGGGTAATAAGGAGATGAAGGCAGAATATTGGGAGGTACTACGAAGTTGGCGATTAGAATGTAGTTATGTGGGAATATTAAAATGTATACCAATCTTGGGGATAGGATGATTGCTAAGAGTTGTAGAATTTGAATGGAAGTGAGCGTGGTACATAACACTCGGGGATTATATAGATGTTAAGAGAGGTTATTCTACGGGATGTGTTATAATGTATAATTTCTTTGAATAGGAGTTGAGCCTGGATCTAGCACGAGGACTGCCTAGAGTCATCATTACTGCTTTTGGGCTCGAGGTGAGTACAAATCTCACGATGGGGACCTTTCATATATATTATGTTATATATATTTTGCATGTGTTATCTTGGGACTATTCTGATATGTGTATTGTGTAATTATAGTTCATATTATGAAATAATTGAGATTATGATTGATATTATGTAAATTACAGTTTACGAGATCATGTGATGAAATAATTGAGATTTTGAGGGTATATTATGAGATAATTGAGATTATGATTTGAATTATGAATAGATGTGAATATGATTCATGTTATGAGATTGTGTGTGGTGTGTGTTGTGTGGTTGTGTGTTGTGTGTATGGGCGTGATGCGAGATGTGCTTTGATTGCCTTGTGTTATTTGCGGAGGCAGTGGTGACCCGACCCGGGGAGGTTGGTGTGGTGTGCATATTGTGAGTAGCCCCGTCGGTCGGAAGGAGGTTTGGTGTGATATATGCACGTTGGGGAGTGTAGCCTGGGAGGATGGAGGTGGAGCCTCATCGATTATGTGGAGGTGGATTCCTCATATGTGTATTATTTGAAGGTGGATTCCTCATGTGTATTATTTGGAGGTGGATTCCTCCTTATGTATATTATTTGTGAGGTGGATTCCTCATTTGATGACTTTGTTTCTTTGAGACTATTTTCCTTAAATGAATATACTTGTGTGATTTATAAAGTGTTATGATATCGTATAGAGAGAACTCTATGTGATTTGTGAGCAGTTATTTATTGTGTAGCCTAGTTGAGAAATGTATAAGCATATGTTATATATATAAGTATGAATATGTGATAGGATCAAGTACGTGGTATTTGTATTCTTTCGGCTTAATAGTGACTCCTATTCTCTGTGGGCGGGCGTTTTATGCCTAGCTACTAAGGAGTTAATCCCTTTGAGGGGTTGTCAGGCTGCATTGATAAGGAGGCTGCAGATTGAAGATCATAGATGAGGCGGTGGTGGCATAAATTCCTCGTAGTCATTTCACTTTGTTGTTGTCGATTTGTATATTGTTAGACTTATGTATTGTATTTCGTGAAGTGGGTTTCCATACTTTCCTATGTTGTATTTTGAATTTCTTGTGTATCTTTGGTTGTATCATTAAGGTGGATTTGTATTATGTTGTTCGTTTGTTTTGTGTATATATTTGTTAGTTCACCGACGATGGACAAAAGTGTATTTTTTATTATTATTAATGTCAAATGAAGTCTTTTTATGTTGTCATCCATCGATCGGTAACTCTGGTGTACAGGTTGTTGATGACCTTAACCTCAGAGAAGGCGGCCGACACAGAGGCGAGTCATCTAATTTTGGTGCTCCAGGCTTGGCTTCAGGATTTTAGTGGTGTCACAATGTGGTTATGTACTTTAGGTAAAGATGGTCGAGTAGTTTCGATATACGAGTGTTCTTGTGAGTCTAAATTTTCTTCTTTCGTTGATCGTGAGGATGCCACTGGAATATTTTTGTCGGCGCATGTGAGCTGCCCTTAGAGAGGTTGAGATGAATAAATCGTTGTTGTAAGGCCGACATAAGAAGTGAAGCGGTTAGTAAATTTGATGAATACACACTTGTTATTGATGTTTTATACGGATAACGGTTCCCATTGAAGTTAAGTAGATTTTATTTTTCACTCTGGATAGCAGTAGTTATAGAGAATGTGAACTCAAGGCAGAAAAGTTTGGAAACAAGACATTAAGATATCGATGGGTTGTTGGAATTTTGTTGGAGAGAAAGGAGATACCACCAGATGTTGGGAAAAATCTATAATACTCGAGTTGGAGTTGTTGAGTGGTTGAGAATGTTATACCTTAATCTAAGAGTATTAAGGGTAATCTGGTGATTGTGGTATAAGATTGTTGATCCTTAGATGCGTGAAGTTAAATCGGTGAGCTTTGGAAAATAATTGGTGGAAGAGTGTTGGTGATAATTATGATAGTTGGACCCAAGTGTTAGGGTAGATAGAGATTAATTTACTTCACGTATCGGGGATAGGCCACTCGTGAATGGTGAGTTAATGAATCTTGTTGTCCGATGTAGAATACGAAAATGAAGAGGCAAGAAGATGTAATTAATAAATAATAGGTTGATATTGAAAATTCTATTTCGATGGATACTAAGGGAATTGAAGATAAGCTGAAATAGAAATTTTTGCCGTAAAAACTGTTGTTATGATTGGGTGATTGTGCGAGGTTATCGATCAACTAGATGTATTGGAATATGATTGTACATACGAAATATTTGGAAAAAAATTGGTATTGGTAAAATTAAATTGTGTGAGTACTCTACTAGAATATAAAGTTGCATTTAATGTAGCGAGTAGATTAGGATAAAATGATATTTTTAGTTGATTGTCATTATGAAGTTGAGTTGCTTAAGTTGTGAAGTGTTGTTTGAAGAATAAAGTGAAAAAAAGAAAGAAAATTTTGGGACTGCAGGAGAAAGAAAACAGTCATTTAGTAGTACTCTGTTAATAAAACTTTGGGAAGTTGGATATATATAGTGTTGAATAATTTTATGAAATAAGGATCTTAGCGGAATGGTGATATATTATTTAAAGCTGATGATAAATAGGGGAATTTTGGGAATTACAGAACATGATTGAGATTAGGTTGAAACGAGATTTTTGGTGGTTGTTAATGTATGATGAAGTTGTGTATAATCGCATCATGATGAAACGTGAAGCACGGAATAGAACCATGGGAAGGTATGATATGTGGAGTATATGTTATGCTGGTGTAGGATACGTGGAGTTGTAACAGGTATGAATTGAAGGGAGAAAGTATGAAATTAAGATATAAATTTGGTAATAATAGTTGGGAGCATCAAATATTTAACTAATCGTGCAATTTGGTTGTTCGAGTATTAAAAGAAAAAGACATGAAAAGGAATGATGAATTCTTGAAGACTTGAGTATATTGTATGTAATTATATATAACAAGAATGTTGATTTAGGGAAAGGATGGTACGTTAGATGAGTTGAGTGGGTTATAAAGAGTGAATCTCATAAACTATGGTTAAAGAGGCGTGAATAGATGGATTTAAAGGTTAAATGAATCAAAGGTGCAGTTTGGTTCTTCGTCGGGGAATAGAAGGACTCTTTGACATTCAAGGTGATAAGAGTAAAATGTTTGGATATTATCTGTTTCAAACGGAGTGATAGCAGTGTTCCAATTCAAGGTTAAATTAAATTATAAGATTTGAAATACCGGCTCGCTTCGGAGGAAGTTGAACTAACGATAAGAAATTAGTGAGAATTAGTAACGGAATATCAATGAATCTTGGGATCTCACTTATAAGAGAAATATGATGGTTAATGTATCGGGTCATAAATGAAAATTTTTGTTTAAGGATAATATAATGGGAACTAATGATGGTAATCTCGCTAATGTTAGTTCTAAGGATTTAAGTGTGGACTATTGAGTGTAGATGAAGGTTGACAAATCCCTAAGGGACAAAGGGAGTATTAACAAGTGTGGTAGAATATCGTGTTGCCAATGGTCAGGAGCATAGTTATGAGAATGAGCTCATCATGGGTGTATACTGTGAGACTTGGTAGTTTTGAGGTGTATCGTGACTTGAGAATAATTGGTATCATGAGAGGAAGAGAGAGGTCGTTGACCCATAACTCTAGAGGATACTGAAAAAATTTATACTCATGATTCTGGATGATGGATTTGGAGAAATGCTTAATAAGGATAATAATTGAATTGTTACGAGTAGATCTACAAGTTTTCTCTGTAAGGTCGAATCATTATGTGAAGTGTGGTACAAGGTTTATGTGGAGCAATTATAAGATTCTGTGGATTTTGTAATGGTCATGAGGCGTGAGTCAAGATGTTAAACGTCGTTTGTGGGTGTTAATGATAAAGCGAGGTCAGATGTCAATTAGAATACAACAGTGGAATTCATGAATTCAAGGACAAATAGGTGGGAATGTTATGTGTTGATTCAGTATAAAGGCCTTATCGGAAAGTAGTGACTATTGTATGAGGATATAAGACGTATTGAAGTGTAAGACCTGAGTTAACAGAGATGATAATTTAAGTAAGAGAAAGTTGCTCACGGTAATACTAACTTCCAAGCCAGTGTTAGGATGGCACCATCGGAAGCTATTGAAGAGATGTTGAATTCTAATATTGCTGGAATGAGACGAGAGGAAAGGAAAATGACTCTAATGAGTGATGAAGAACTCTGAGGGAAGAATGGAACTTGATATGACTACAATTGAGAATAAGTTTCTGATATGTTAAATTAATGAAGGAATGGCATTGGGTGAATACTATAATATAGCTAAGTGAACATAAATGAGAATTCATAAAGTACCATACGGAGAAGGAGGTCTAATGGAATGTAGGAAGTCAGTTGTTAATGTCTAACTATTCTAGGTAGAAGCAGGTTAACGATACTTGCTGGTATGACAGAATGAAGTGTGATGGGAGGAGGAATATGGTAGATTGAAATTTTCAATTTGATTGGAAACTGAGACACTGGGGGTGAGATTATGCGAAAAAGGGGATATTGATAGCTATTGGAGCTAGTAATAAGTTGTTATGATAGGGGGTTATCAAGCAGGTGGTGTGAATGATCGGTTGACGTCGTAGCACGGATGATATATATATGCATGTTGTTGGAATTATCATGTGGGAAATCGGATGTTGATAAATCATAGTAAGACTAGAAATATATGATGTTAACAGTGAGCCTAGGGTATATATGCTATGGTGAAATTGAGATAATGATAACTTTATGGTTAAGATGTTATGGCATGACATGGTGTTGATATAAATGAAATGACAGGTGCAAGGGGAAAGACACGATGTTGACCTATACGACGATGAAATCATGATGGTATGAGAATGGTAAATGAACGTATATGAAGTGTATGGTGGTAATGTATTGATGAATGGCGATGTGATGCTATATATATACATACCTGGGTAGATTATATGTGCAGGTTTGTTAAGGTGGATATAACTATACTATGAAGTGGTGTTTTAAGAGGTATAAATGTGGGAGCATTACGAAATGGTGAGGTTATCGGTGATGTATTATATATTGGTTGTATCTTTGGGAAACCTTGGAATTATTTACTATATCAGGATGAATAATCAGTAATAAACAATTTGACGAGTGGGTTTTGATAAGAGAATTTACTTGCACATTAATGAATCTGATAGTCAATAACGAGGTGATATGATGACACGAATTATGAGCGGATACGGCTGATATCGATGATATGGATATTGATTTTGAGTGGTATTATTGATGGTTGATTTATGATATTGATAACATGATAAAATATGAGTTGATGGTTGTTGGCGTAATATGAGATATGAGAGGATGTATATCGTAGTTGGGCTGTGTGACGGGCGATGATTATGATATGATTAGATTGTGTAATATCCAGTTGCAGTAAGTAATATTCAGGGTACGTTGCGAATGTAATTACGAGGTAGTACGCGATCTCTGAAGCCAATGACTATGTTAGGAGAATATGATTGGGTGACAAGATGTCATGATATTCGGTAATAAGAGCGTATTGAAAGGTGAATTGAGATGATAAGACAGACCGGGTTTTGAGTAAATTTCGAGGACGAAATTTTATAAGGAGGGTAGACTGTAATAACTCGTTCCTTACCAATATTATGTTGATAGTATATAAGTTTCTCGGTGGAGTATTTCGGGGTGAAATTAAAAATTTCGAAGTTGAGTAGTGGAGAATTCAACCGTCGATTCGGTTGGTGGTATATTTCCGACGTGGTGGGACAGGAGATAGTATAAATAATTTTGGAATAATATTGATATATTGAGATGAGTATGAGATTAGTAGTAATATGTCTCGGGGAATAACACAATGGAAATCGGTTTCGTTGATATTTAAGTGCGGAAGGTGTAAGTGCTTACTTGACAGATAAGAACTAAATTTCTTCCCCTCTAAATATCACACACCTGCTTATCTTCATCACCATCCATTCCGCTCTTCTTTCCCTCTTTGGCGAAAATTTCACATCCCCCTCAAAATTTTCTTCCATTTCTCTCATCGATTGTCGCTTAAACTCAAGATCAAAGTGGTGGATTTCTTCTCCTCATCATCCTCATCATATCTAGGTAAGAAAGATCAAATCTTTTGAGATATTTCTTGAGTTTTGAAGAGTTGACTTTTATGGGATTTTGTTGACTTTTAGATCTTGAATTTATTATGGTATAGAAATGTTATCTAAGTATCGTATAGGGGATTAGCGGTGATTTTGAGTGATTATTGGGGTTAGAAAGTGGTGTAAGTTGAGGGTTGACTTTTATTGACTTTTCTTAAATTAACTTTAAATTGTAATATGAGGTTAGAGGACTTTAATATAGTTGTTTTGGGTATAGAATTATTGGTTTGGATATGGATAGGTAGAGATTGGGTTGAGAAAGTTTGGGGAAAGTTCGTATAGCATTTAGCGTTTGAATTAGGTTGTATTTGTGGACTAATTAGTTGTCAATTGATTATTGGATTGATTAAATGTTCTTAAGTTTTATTTTGGGGTAATAAACAGATGACCGAATAATATTAAAATTTTTACGAAGTTGGCATTAGAATGTAGTTATGTTGGAATATTAAAAATGTATACCAATCTTGGGGATAGATGATTGCTAAGAGTTGTAAATTTGAATCGTGAGACGTGGTATAACACTCGGGGATTATATAGATGTTAAGAGAGGTTATTCTACGGGATGTGTTATAATGTATAATTTCTTTGAATAGGAGTTGAGCCTGGATCTAGCCACGGGCGCACAAGTCATCATTACTACTTTGGGCTCGAGGTGACTCTGAATCTCACGAAGAGACCTTTCATATATATTATGTTATATCTTATGTTGTCTTGGGATTATTCTGATATGTGTATTGTGTGATTATGACTGATATTATGAAATAATTGAGATTATGATTGATATTATGTGTAGATTTATGATTCATATGATAAAATAATTGAGATTTTGAGTTATATTATGAGATAATTGAGACTATGATTTGTGATATGAATAGATGTGAATATGATTCATGTTATGAGATTATTGTGTGGTGTGTGTGTTGTGTGTGGTATGTGTTGTGTGTGTGGTACGTGTCTTAGGATATGCTTTGATTTCCTTGTGTATTTGGAGGCGGTGGTGACCCGACCGGGAGTTTGGTGTGGTGTGCATATTGTGGGTAGCCCGTGGATTCGGGAAGTTTGGTGTGATATGCATTGAGGGGAGTGTAGCCTCGATCGGGAGGATGGAGGTGGAAGCTTCCATCAAATTCATAATGGAGGTGGATTCCTCGTATGTGTGTGTGTGTTGGAGGTGGATTCTCATGTGTGTATTATTTGGAGGTGATTCCTCATATGTGTATTATTTGCGGAGGTGGATTCCTCGTTTGATGACTTTGTGTCTTGAGACTATTTTCGCTTAAATGAATATGCCTTTGTTAGCGGTTATAAAGTGTTATAATGATATCGTGTAAGAGAACTCTATGTGATTTGTGAAACGATTGAAATTTATTGTGTACTTTGGTTAATGTATAATCATATATATATATATATAAGTATGAATATATGATGGGATCAAGTCTGTGGTATTTGTATTCACTCAGCTTAATAGCTGACTCCCTATTCTCTATGGGCGGGCGTTTTATGCCTAGGTTCTAAGAGGTTGATCGCTGAGGTTGTCGAGGAGCTGCGGATTGAAGATCTTAGGTGCAGCGGTGGTGGCATAGGAAATCCTCATCAGTCATTTCCCTGTTGTTGTCGATTTGTATATTGTTAGACTTGTGTATTGTATTTCATTGAAATTACAGTTTCCATACTTTCCCTATGTTGTATTTTGTATTTCTTATTAATATCTTTGAGTTGTATCATTAAGGTGGATTTGTATTATGTTATTCGTTATTTTGTGTATATGTTGTTAGTTCACCACGATGGACAAAAAGTGTATTTTTTATTATTATTAATGTCAAATGAAGTCTTTTTATGTGTCATCCATCGATCGGTAACTACGGTGTCTGAGGTTGTTGATGACCTTAACCTCAGGCGACAGGCCAGATGGATACAATTTATTGGGGATCATACACACTAGGGTATGTGGGCCAATGAAGACATCTCCAAGAGGTGGTTGTGATTGCCGTTACATTTGCGATGATTACGTGTATATATGTGTATCGATGAGACACAAACATGAATCCTTTGAGAAATTTAGGAATTTCAAAATGAAGTACAGAATAAATTGAGCAGAGGTATAAGGTGCTTCGGTGCGATGGGAGGAGAATACTTGAGTCATGAGTTCAATAATCATCTTAGAGAGTGTGGTTTGTTTCACAACTCACTTTAAATTTGGAATGCGAACGTGGCGTGTCTGGAAGGAGAAACCGAACCTTGCTTGACATGGTTCGATCTATGATGAGCCTATCTAATCTAACTAGTTAAT
The DNA here is from genome assembly GCA_019722365.1 of Lithospermum erythrorhizon. NCBI lineage: Eukaryota > Viridiplantae > Streptophyta > Magnoliopsida > Boraginales > Boraginaceae > Lithospermum > Lithospermum erythrorhizon. The sequence goes on along the minus strand of JADFUC010000300.1, from coordinate 146,556 downwards.
TTATGGAGATATACACTACAAAGCGCATCACTCACACTTAATAAACATCCAACTAAATCAGCAGAGAAAACTCCTCATGAATTGTGGTTTGGGAAGGCTCCCAAGTTGGATTTTCTCAAGATTTGGAGTTTGTGAAGCTTATGTTAAGAAATTGACAAAAGATAAACTAGCCTTGAAGTCGATAAATGCTACACATTATTGGGTGTCAAAGAAAACCTTTAGTTCTTACTTATCGAGCATGAGAATAAAATATTTGTTGCTAGATCGAAGCATTTCTTGAAAAAGGAATATCTATCGAGGAAAGGGCTAGGAGTGAAGGTGTTCATCTTGAGAAGCTTCCGAGATGATGAAAGCGGCTTGTCAATACACCTAGTATAGAGGCAGTGACACAGTGTCTTCTAACATAGAAGATTCAGTTCTTGATCCACAAGAAGTTATGGAGAAACCAACCCTTAGGAGATTCAATAGAGATCGTCAAGAACCAAACCATTGGTATGGTGAAGCCTTCATGATTGAAAGTGAGCCTACCTCTTACGAGGAGGCAATAAGTAGCAAAGATGTTGATAAATGGCTGATAGCCATGAAGTTTGAGATGGATTCGATGTACCAAAATAAGGTTTGGTCCTTGTTAGATTTACCTAATGAGGTTTGGTCCCATTGAGTGTAAATGAGTATTTAAGAAGAAACATGACAAGAGCGAGCGTCCATGTTTTCAAAAGGTAAGCTCGTGGCGAAGGTTCAAGCAAATTCATGGCATTGACCATGATGAAACCTATTCGCCGATGCTTCTTAAGTCCATCGGATTATCTTAGCCACTGATGCATTCCATGACTGAGATACGGAAAATGGGTGTAAAGACCACTCTGAGGCCAATCTTGAAGATGTGTACATGGTACAACCTCCAGGATTTACATGTCCCAAAGGACCTAAGAAGGTTTGTAAGCTACAGAGGTCCATTTATGGTCTCAAGCAAGCATCCATAGTTGGAATCTTCGTTTTGATGAAGCAATCAAAGATTTTGGATTCATCAAAAACGAAGAAGAATCTTGTGTATACAAGAAGGTGAGTGGGAGTTATATAGCATTTATAGTCCTATATGTCGATGACATACTAATCATTGTGAATAATGTAGAGTTACTAAACTCAGTCAAGGATTGGTTGTGTAAATGTTTCTCGATGAAGGACTTAGGTAAGAACAATATATTCTCGGAATCAAAAATTCATCGGTCCAGGAGCAAATCGGCTTATCGGACTTTGTCGAGGACACTTATATCAATAAGGTGTTGCAAAGGTTCAGAATGGATGATTCTGAGAAGGAAATCTCCCCCAGACATGAGTTCCAGCTCAACAAGTCACAGTGTCCCACCACTAGTGCTGATGGAGCAAGATGAAGGACATACCTTACGCCTCGTATGGTCGTAATGTATGACATGTTGTGCACACGACCTAATGTGTCATATGCACTAAATGCTACCCGGCCCGTCTGAGCAAGAGTAGCGAGCCATTGGATTACAGTAAAGGGCATCTTGAAGTATCTGAGAATAACTAAAGATGTATTCTTGGTATGTGGTGGAGATGATGAGTTGGTTGTTACCGGGTACACCGATGCCAGTTTCCAAATTGACAAAGTGGTGGAGGCAGGTGTCTTGAAGTTCCAAGTAGCCAGAGGCTAATGTTGCCTACCTGGGTGCAAAGCAATGCCTAAGGCAAGCATATGAATATGCAACGAACATGACAGATGTCGCTTTACTGGTGTTAAGGTTAAGTAGGGGATTGGTGTATACGTCTTGTTATGTGAATAATGTTGGATAATATGATTTCATATATCGTCAACCTAATCGTTCCTTTATGTCTATGTGTTTATATGTCTTGTTATATATAACCTGGTATATCTCGTTGAGTGAAAAGTGAAATTCCCTAGGCTAATCTATGGTTTCTAGAGAGGCAACTTGGATGTGTTGACAAGAGAACCTCTTCAAGTCTAGAAATACAAGATAGCCATTCTCATAGTCAAATCTTTGATGGTTTAGGACCGGCGGCATTTGATGATGCTTTATAGTGTTGGATCGTAGGAGCTTGTAAGCCTAACCAATCTTATGGGCTGTTAGTTTGAATAACTGAGGAGCTGGATTGACCGCTGCAAAATCATAGAAAATATGTATATATGTATCCTATGATATTTCTTGCTTAGGCCCATTAAGTTTAACGATTCTTAAGAACATAACTGCTTATGTTATACAAGGATTGTATTAGCTTTGACTATGTCAAGCGTCTATGTAAGCGGGGACTATAACGGAATATGTTGGGTGATCCCCGGTGAGTATAGCAGTAGGTATTGATATACTATAAGAGATTTATCCGTCCTTGATATACAAGAAAGATCTCAGGCCTCTCAATGAGTTTGGACTGATTGGTTTATGGGACGTCATAGTACCTGAGTCGGTTCAGCTCGAGTAAAGAAAGTCGTGGGTGTTTCATGACACACTTCTTATGGTTAGCCTGTGACTAGGGTGCGTGATAAAAGAATTGTAAAAATGTGTCCAAGGAGCAGAATGGGAGTGTTGAAAATGTCGGTGTATATTGATTTCTATAATTATGCCCGTTGCGACAATTGTTGTAACAATTCATTTACTAGTTTTAGTTAAATGAGATTACTCAAACTAAGTGTTCAATAATAGTAATTGTAAATTACTAAATAGAACTCATGATAATATCATGGGTTATGCCATATTATACAAGCGCTATTATACGAGGCCTGAAGGTCACACATATCTGATGATGTTGAGTTTTATTTCATGAATTGAAATCAACGAGACAATCAATCGATAGTTTTGCCTGTTGTAAGAAATATAAATTAGACGAAACCAAATTAATTAACATTGAATTTAGTGCCCGGTTTGACTAATGGAGCTCATTAGTGACTTGTTAGTTACTCGTTAGCATTAATTAAATCAAGTCAAGTTTTGGTTTGATTTGTTGTCCAGTACTCATAAGATTCTAGCAAATCTGTCGAGACTCAACCGCTCTTGGTGTGGACTAACTGGAGGCATCATCCTTTTTGTGGTGCAATTCGTTTAGAAGTTCAGGCTTAAATTGAAAGAAAATTGGTGACATCCGATGCGTTGTAAGTATTCGTTTTCATACGTACATATACTATTTTGTTGTAATTCGATTATATACATTTAAACGATTTTGGATGCATTTATTTATGTTTTATGAACAAGTTGCATAGTTTTTCCAACGTGTATGAATCATCTATTATACCCAGGTTTCCATTTATACTCTTGTAGTATACTCAACACTTGTAGTTTATGATCTCTCTATATTCTGAGGAGAATTTATAATTCACATACTGCATTTTTTAAATTGAATAATAATGACTAAATTTCTCGAAAAATTTTCTAGAGAAAAACTGTTAAAAAACTAATGCAAAATTGAAATAATAGAAGATTAGGACATAATAATTTCAGAAGTGAGAATTCTAAAACGACACTCCTATTAAAATATTTATATTGGTGCTTATATGTCACTTCTTAAAAGCATCATGCCAATTAAAGGTATATATGAATTCAATCCTTAGCTTCCCAAAAATTGAACTAGGGACATTATACTTTTCGACCCAAAATTGGACCTATATTCACATGTTTTGTTCCACTTTAGGACCATCACTTTGCATGTGTGCCCTAATTAAATAGTCGCATGGAAGACCAATGACACCTTAGCTTTCTGTTGAGCTTCATTACAAATATGATCAGATTCCTATAGTTGGTGCTGAGCGGCTATTTCAGCAACAAATACAGTAATAATTATCTTCATGATTAATCAATTTCAATAATGAAACGTAATCATGCTTCAATGTCTCTAAAAATAGCTTCCGCCTAATCAGTGATGTAGGTCTCGGACTGCAGTATGGCAAACAACCTTACTTATCCATGTTACAACATATAGGTTATTTCCGAATTGTCCCAAAATGAAGTGCAAGACTATCTAATGAGGAGTGCTTAGATTTTGTTATGTATGAATAACAAATGTTACAATAAAATTTGGAAAGTAAAATCATCAAAACGGATATTACAATATTCAAAACTTCCAAAATTGGTATACAGATGGTCAGTCTTCACTTTTTTAATTCAACTCAAGAATACATTTTTGGTTTCCAATTAGCATAAAACAGTAATTTAAATAACCATATTCTAATACATGGCTCCAAATGTTGGAGAGAAGTTTATCAAGTTGATCATGGAGTCTCGACCGGTTCTTTATCAGCAGATGCCCCAGCCTGTTCTGGTGGAGTAGCAGACAATTGTTCCAAGTTCGAAAACATAAGCTTTTCGACCAGTGATGTAGGCTGATCTTTCGGAACTGAATCAGCTGGTTGCTGCTGATCATCTGCAGACTGCTCTTGTTGAGCTTGAGCCGCAGGCTGCTCTGGCACACAGGGAGCACTAGGCTCTTCCGTTTGATTTGGATCACCTGATTGCTGCTGTTGAACTGCAGACTGCACTTGTTGAGCTTGAGCTGTTGGCTTCCCTTGTTGAATTGTATGAACGGTCTGCTGTTGTTGAACTGATGTTGCACTCTTCTGTTGTTCAACTGGAGGAGCAGGCTGCTCCGGAGCACAGGGCCTCCATACCGTATCTTTTCCTACATCCATTAGCGCTATTCCCTTGGCTTCTAAATCACTTCGAATTTGATCACTTCGAGCATAGTCTTTGTTTTTCCTTGCCTGTTCTCTTTCCTCTATTGTTTTCAAGATATCCTCCTCTGTCAGACCTGCTCGTTTCAAAGCTTTATCTTTTAGTTGCTGCAAAACCTAGGGACAGAAATCGGAGATGAAATTATCAGAAAACATTAAAATGGCGAAACACAATGACTTGAGTTAACAACTAAAGAAACACCTCAGAATAAGTTGAACTAGAGAGCAATCCTAGGACATCCAACACTCTCTTGACTTCCTCGTCTAATTCAGTAAGAGACAGCACGAACACTAGCTGTTGCTGCTGCTGCATCTTCTTCTGAAGATTTTGATGAAAACCCAAAGGAAAATGGTTATTAATAAGATTTGGACAAATAGAACATTGTAGCAATCTTGTACCATAAGTGATAATTACCTTGAGTTGGCTCACAGAATTATTTATGTAGCTCAAAGCTTCTTGAAGTGTGCTGTTCAAAATCGTTGGTGTGTGCAGATCATCTGATAATTTTGCCTCAAATTCATTATGCAGCTTACTGATGCATTCTTTAGCAGCAGCGCTGATCTTAGTTTTGCCATTACTGGCTTCTTTTCTATCCGGGAGTAGTGCTAAGGCATCTTTACAGTCTTGCAAGGTCTATACACCATAAACAACAAGACAAAGGATGGATTCAAGAAGAGCTGGACCACAAGAATGTGACTGATGCAGCGCATAGGCCAATGAAAATTGAAATAACTAGTTATAATAGAGGTGCAGGCCGATAAAAGTAATTACCGTATTACTTAGAGCCCATTCATTACACATGACCAGATGGGCCCATCTGATATGCCAAGTCAGCAAAAGAATGAAACAAAATGAATGGAATGCACAATCATAAACCAATCAAGATGCTCTATCTTTAGAAAACCTTCTCTTTTGAAGGTGGTGTTGTGAGAATTTGATAGTACAAAATTTAAAATCTATTTTTACCTGATACAGTTTGAAAACAGCATTTGATGCCGTTTCAATCATCGATATTGAATAGTTAACAGGAGAGCGATAATGAGTCCCCAGAAGGAAGTACCTCAATGCGAGTGGATGGTACAACTTGGTGACCTAAACCACAATATTGGAAGAAAATGAATCAAAAGAAGATTTTCTAGCTTCAATGAGTAGTGTTACATAACAACGACAACGAATACCTCCCGGATGGTAAAAAAGTTCCCTACTGATTTTGACATTTTCTCATCATTTGCAGTGACAAAGCCATTATGTAACCAGAAACTGATGTTACTCTCTGGGCAAGCTGCGCAACTTTGAGCGATCTCATTTTCATGATGTGGGAAAATTATGGCACTGATCAATGCCAACCCACCAGAACCCCAAGGGCTGGCACCTTTCCAACTAGGGTTCCTCCACCAGGTTTTGCCGCTCGTATAAACAAATGGAAAAATAGGGTGAATTTACCGGATTACAGATATACACTGCAATCAGATTTTTTTAGGAAGAGAAAATAATACATCTTAACCTTCCACAATGCAAAGTCAGCAGGATTTTTCTTCCCAGAAGGCATTCAAACGCTGTCACCGCCCTGGCTATTTAGCCCCCTGCCGCAGACAATCGGGCCAAGGCACTTGGGAAATTGTCGCACAGAAAGGCAGACATCCCCCTTACTCTAAGGTATCAACTTCATTTATGATCTGGAACGAAGAGATAACGGACACTGACTCATACATTCATGAAAGAGATTCATAAATGAAATATAAAATGAGTAATAGTAAGGAACAAGCTTTTTCCACATTACGCACGATCCTTTAACTGTTCCACGCGAGATGGAATAAAGAGTGTGGGAATCTCCGTTATTTCTCTCAATCTGTTCCACGTGATCAAAAACACGGGCTGAAAGGCACAATTGGAGAGATCCCTTGAGAAATCATCGCAAAACCCACCACCTGAAGAGATCCTCCTTAAAGTCATTTCGCTTCTAATACCTGAAAGGTCCGCACAGAAATAAATCAATTATAAGATGAAGCCGCAAGCCATAGATAATCAAAAGAGAATCCTTGTAAAATCACATGTTTTTCCATCTAATGACATTATTATTAGTTGCAGAAGCGTACTAGTGATTTGGGGACCAAAGAGAGAAGTAAAAGTCTATATTTAATACATGGAAATGAAATTACAGGGTCCTTAACTTAAAAGGGGTAGCATCTCATACTAACCTATTTCATAACAATAATCCCAACATGCAAAAAAATCTAAAATTTCTCATACAAGCTCATGCAGGAGTAACTAAGAGATTAGACCAAATGCTCACCTTTATCAACATCGCGTGAAGTATTGTCTTACTTCTCACAGGCCCAAATATTTTCAGTGCTGCCTATAAGCCATGAAATATGAGGTTCATATATATATAAGAACATGGAAAATAACGAAAACAACCATAAATAATTACTCTTTTTATCAATATTATCCATTTTTAGTAAGTTTCTTAATAATATATATCTAACCAGCCTGCCTTTTATGCTCTATAAGTCAATCATTCGTGAAATTTCTTTATGTATAAAAATAAAAACTAATGCAAGGCGCTGTTGGGTTGTAGAGTTTCCACCATTTTCATCCAAGCACCGGCAGCGCTAGCAAGTTCAAATTAAAAAAATGCTGCATCTGTTCATCATCACATGATTATGCCAATCTGTAAGACTGAAATCCTTCATCCATCCGTACACACTCATGTCTATAAGATAAAAAACGACCCCTACACCATGGTTTTGTTGTTAACATTATATGAAAGAATTGTCTATTTAACCTAAGCTTATCCTGCATAATGTATCCACAGTTTGAATACGTTCAGGACACTCAACACAAAATCTAACAGAAGATCATGTATACATAAATTCATCTTTGTAGTCCATACCATCTTTGTGGGGTGTGGGGGCTGGTACTTTTACTTTTTGTATGATATAACATGTTTGCTTTCCTACTACCCGGGCAAGAGCGGGGGGCTTCAAATTATCTACTACTTTACGCAATAATAGGAAACATAGGTGGTCATCTTTGCAGTGAGTAAATCAGCTCAGTGATACAAGAAAACCAAAATCGACGGGCCTCGGGGCACTGAGTGAGTAAATTATAGAATCATGTATGCCACAAATCATCAAATCTAAAACTGGACAATCTTTTTGGGACACACTAACTAAATTACACAACCACAAATACAATTCAATACATAACCAAATACCAAAAGGATTAAAGGAGTAAATGGTACCTATAAAGAAAATGAAAATTGGCAAGCGCCATACCACAAATCATCCAAATTCAAGACTTGATTTTTTTTAAACTGGACAATCTTTTTGGGGGACACACATCACTCACAAATTCTGCACAACCACAACATTATTCACCAATCAAAATTGACAAATCTTTTGGGACACACTAACTAAATTCCTGTCTGGCCAAATACAAATTCTCGATAACCACAAAGGGGTAAATACCTATGTTAAACATCTGAAAGATGAGCATGACCAATAAGTTTAGATCATAGGCCAAACGTACATGCCCTTTGCCTTTGTTCCTAGGTTTCAACAATACCTTCTGCTTAGTCACAGGCTTTGTGGCATTGAAGTCACCCACCACCTTGGTTTCCCCTGTATTCATCTTTCAATAAGTTGATCACAACCCCAACCAAGCATGAGTGTGTAGGGGAGAAATGTGAGAAAAAAAATCAAGAAATGGTATATTAGTGGTTTGTGATTTAGGTGGGGTGAATGTGTAAAATTGATTATTGCTTTTGGGGTATTAGTGAATACCACACTCTTGATGTGTATGATTTGAATTATAAGGAATTTAAGGGGTGAATCTATTAATATTGGTAAAACTGAAAACGAAATAATGGAGTAGTTTTTCTGACCATTTGTTCAGTGCTATGGATTTGAGTCATACTTGGTATTTTTATAGGTCTGAAGCTATCGTACTTGTTTTTCATTCATTTTTACAAGAAGAAATACAATCATAAGCTTACTATGAATACGAATTATAAACTAATTAAAAAAAAAAAGATTCGATCTTGAAAAAAAAGATCATAATAATGTCCAACCTTTTTTTTTTTCATCATTATTATTAAGGTTAATAATTTAAATATACCAAATTATTTCAATTTCAAAATTTTGCAAATCACCTCGAACGCTTATAGTACCGTCCTCAATCGAGTTGAAAAACATACCGAAGAAATTGGCCGAATGACTAGCTCCAGCAACCTAAGAATTTAACTCCAAGCAAAAAAGATAGGCTTTTTCACTTGTCTCGACATCTTTCAAGCCGCCTCTCTAATACTTTTGTATATTTTCAAGCATACCCCTCAATATTTTTAAATTATTCCTGCTGAAGTCAAATTGAATCAAATTTGTTTCGAGAAAGGTAAATTTAAAAAATGACATCCATAAAATTTGAGGATCACTTTTTATAATAACTTAACATATGAGTATGTTTTTTAATACTCATAAATAATATATTTACTCAACAACCACCCTCAACCCCACCAACATCAATCAAATTTCAACCTAATTTCAATCTCCTACTACAGAAAGCTTTATTATACAAATTAAGGCTCATACTCATTGTTGTCCCTACCCCATTCCAATCAATATCTTCAAACAATCTTTCCGTCATCACCCGGCTCTTTCAAAGCCAATCGATTTGAGACATTTGTAACGATAAAGACCGAAAATCTCACTCCACCTTCAATACCTCCAAAGCATTGTAATTTTTAAGAGTAATAATATGAAATCTAAAAATATATAATATACAAAGAAATGAAAATGAAATATCATGATACACCAATAAATAAATTTACTACAAATAAATTTCAAAAAAGTATACAACAAGTTGGTCTTTACAATAATTATTGCCCAAAAAAAAAAAAAAATGAGCCAAATTATTTTTTAATTGTACTTGATTCACCTCAAAAATCAATTGTAGCGATACACTGAAGAAAATAATTAAGTGAAAAGATGTTTGAAAAAAATAAAAAATATTAGAAGATAAATCGAAAAAAATATAACGAGCAAAATGAAAAAAGAATCCAAAAATATAAATGGCAGACGGGTACCACACACATAGAATCTTTTCTTTCACCTTCACCACTACCCCTGAATTTCCATAAACCACTCATAAAGTCATAATAATATATACTTTTCATCTTATATAAAAAAACCCAAGTTTAACAATATAGGGTTCTTGGAGATTTTGCATCACACTAATAAAAATGGTGGTTGCAGTGGCGACGCCAATAAAAGCGGCGGCGATGAAAGTGGAGCTGAGTATGAACTATTTTTGAAGATTGGTTTAGATGAAAGGACGGCTAAGAATACTTTAGCTAATAATAAGGTCACGACACCAACGAGGCAAATTTTTATTTCATTCTCCCACACCATCTTCGTTTTTATTACATGTGTCCCGTGCTGTTGTTCAGTTTTACATACAATTGCTAGTAGTAATATAATACTGTGGTCTGATGTATATATGTTTTATTTCAACCAAACTTATTATAAAAGTTTCGTGTGTTGATATACTCTTTACTAGCTCAAAAAATACTTATTAACATAATAATTTTACTACCCTCCGTTTCCCTTGGCTGCCTTCCTATCCATTTCATTATTGTATTAAGGAAACAAGATTGAATTTAGAATTGTAGAATACTCCATACTATATCATGATAATTTAATAAGAAAAAAGTAGACAAAAATTATATTGAAAATGTAGAATTATAATTTTCTACGGAAACAAAAAAAGTACTCTAGAAACAAAAAAAAATCGCCTGAAAGACAAAGAAAGTGAAGCTTATGAATATTTCGAGAGAAAATGTTAATACAGAGATCTAAACAAATATTTTTACTCTAAAAAAGCATTATAACGAGCCAATGTAATTATCAAATTTTAGTATAACAAGCTTGGTGATGGTGAGTAGTATACTAGTTTAAACCAGATGATACCAGTTTAATGGATATTTGGTTTTAATCAATATTTAGTGTATGTAAGTTCAAATTATTATGTTGATATAATTTTTACCAAATAGTTTACTAGTTTAATTGATATAAATAACTTTGGAATTAATCAGTGTTAGTACTAAAAGCAAGGATATTTTTCACTGTCAAAATAACAAACTTCTAGAGATACCACTGATGTTTTTTTTAATTGTCGTACCAACAAATTGCAGTTAATTGATGTTATGAACTTAATCAAAATTAATATGTTAATGGTGATTATTTCCTAAAAAATACTTATTCATTTTTTCACCAAATAGTATACTACCTCCATCCGAAAAGATTGTGTAGTTTGTTTTTCCAATTGTCAAAATTATAACTTTATGGCCTTAATTGAATATTCATAACTTTGGTTTGAAGCAAAATTAACTTGTAATAAAAACAAGGAAAATATTTTTTTGATATTATATTGTACCTCTCCATAATCAAACGTGTCTGGTGATGAGGTAGTACATTTTAATGAAAAAAATTCTCTATTGAATCTGTATGTTAGTTGAAGGATGCATCAGCTAAGTATCTGTTACATGCATTTGAGAATTTCGGTAATTGTGAGATAAATGTAGCTTGTTGGACTAAAGTCGTGATTTTTGGGGTCCTGATATCCCAACGAAAATCCGTAGTAATGTGCCTGCATTGAGTAGTTATAATTTAAAATAATTTTGTAATTAGTCACGGAATTGTTTATACTAAGATGCTCTCATCCCAACCTTGCAGGCTTCTGTTACTGATGGCTGTGATCGGACCGTTGGGAATCTTCTTTACACTGTAAGTTTGTGCTCATCTCTGAATTGAAGTGATTGAATAAAGCAGGGTATATAGGCTTATTTAGGTCAAGAGTTGTATTTCCTAAGCTTCCAGAAGAGTAAGCTGCAAAATGAGTATTAGCAATTGTGCTAAAACAAAATTGTCACCAAATGATGGGTTGGAATATTTTACCAGCAGCAAACCATCATAGCTTGGAGGTTTCCAACAGAGTTGGTTGGAACTTGGAAGATATGAGAATCATTATACTAAACCAGTCTATAGTTTTCCAAAAACCATAACATGCTTATTTTCAGAGTATTCTGATTCTCTGAGAAAGTTATTTCTTCTATATATTGTGTTATTTACTTAATTTAGCTTCTCTTACCGAAGTAATATCTACTTAATATCTTTCCTAGTGTTGCTGTTCCCATAGCTAACACTCTCCTTGGTACACTGCTTCCTGAAATATATTGTTGGATCAAAGGTTTGTAATCCTATTCTCTTGTTGTTTGTGTGTCTGTTCTCCGAAATATGAGATTAGATTGATTTGTATATGTTTTAAATATTCTCGTGCTAAGTTAGCCATTGATAAGGTCTCCTCTTCTGAAATTAGATATCTTTGTTTCGATCATTTTTCCTTAATAAGCAAAAGAATTGAAGACCTTAGTTACTTTAGAAGTATTGTTGAACATCATGGGTGTCCTTTGACATTTTTGGTTAAAGATATGTACTAGCCGAACCATTTTCTTTTTCTGTTTTTTTTTGGTCTACTAAGTTCTCACTTTTTCTCCACAAAAGTGTATATATATGTAGCTAGGACATACTTGACCTATCGCTTCGTGAAAAGATACCATTTTTCTTTTAACATATGTGCCTTTCGGCTGAAATAAAAACGCCAGTGTTGATGCCGCACTCTTTTTTTTTCATTGCTTCCTGAAGCCGAGATCAATGAATTTGAGGAGAAGTTTCAGGGAGTTGGTAAGGGGAAAATTCTTTCTTCTGTACTACCTCCAATTTTATTTGTTTTTCAGCCATGAAATTAAATTACCTTTCTAAAGTATTGTGAAAATTACCCACATTTCTCAATGTACTTTTTGTCTACTTTTTCATTCATCAACCAACCAAATAGTTTTCACCACTGCCTCATTTCAATGTAATTTCGATATCATTTTTTATTCACGCTACAAATAACTGGTAAAGACACAATTGCACAACGAGGGAGTATGCTCTCAGTAATTGTGCTAAGAGTAGCCCAAGAACTGGTTTCTTATATACCTCCTGTCCCTCGTTTCCCTGTCCAGAAGGATGGAAAACATTGATGTTTGATCTTAATATCAATTATTAGGAAAAAGGAGTTTTGTTGTTATCAAATGTTGAATGATCACTTAGAGTTTGGATGTACATTATTTTTGATTAATGTTTGAATGATATTTCAAAAAGTCACTTTTCTAGAGAGTTGGGAGTTAAGTTGTGGTGTCGAAGTATCTGGGCAAGAAATTGAGTTCCTAGTCAATGAGGTGTTTGAAGAGAAGATGAGTGCAATTCTGGAGCAGCGATACCGAACTAATGTTGGGTGTTTCTATGCACGTGATCTGAACTTTCTATCTGCTATAAGGGAAAAACATATACGTGTTTACATGTGTTAAGGGCTCCTAAAAGAACACATCATAGGTAAGCTTATAATATGAGTCCATTCTTTACATTTGTAGTTGGTGAACTTTCTGGGACATGTCGGAAATAGTGTTCTTGGGCAGACATCCCCAAGATTGTAAAGGTATATTGTTTGAACTCTTCCGCAGTCCCAGGACCGAGAGAAACTGTAATTATACATAAAGTTCTTTGTTTTAATTTTTTTTACATGTTGTGGCAGCAAATTATAGATACGAAATTGAAGGAACTACTAGGTGAAAGAACGGCTGCAGATGATGAGAAGCCTGTTAAGAAGAAGAAAGAAAAGCCAGTCAAGGTTGAGGTGAGGGGTTTCTTTGCCACAGGTTCTTAAGTTTTAAAGGGTATGAGGAGTTGTTTGCATTACGCTTGAATCTACTTGTTTATGTTTTTAAGGAAAAGTTGACCACTGAAGTTAAGCCTCCACCGCAACTGTCTGAGGAAGAGCTCAATCCATTTTCAATTTTCCCTGCACCGCAGGATAACTTTAAGGTATGATACTGTTAAAGAACATATCATTCTTATTAACTAAATCATCACTTTAGATTGAAGGCCTAACTATCTTATACATGTAATTCTGATGTTGGTATTATCTGTCAATTCAGTAATGTTGATAAAAGTTTGATATGTTCTTTTACTTTTGGCCTTTTGTGCCTAACTATTCTTGAAGGTCCTTTCATCAATAATCTTGCATGTTGCAGTGAAATTTTATTAATATCAAATGAGCTTTGAGCTGCCTTACCCCTAATGGGAAGCTGCAAATTGTTGGGGCACAACCATGCCTCTGTTGTTCAAGGTCCCCGGGAGAGTAGATGAAAAACAAGCTTTTCCTTGTCATTACTGGACATTTCAATCCTCTTTTTCCTAATAATTAAAGCTAAAAATGAGTAAAAACAGAAGCTTCATGAATTCTATGAGGATGTCATTATGTTATATCTTGGGTGGTTAACTTAAATTTTATATTATTAGGTGCATACAGAAGTATATTTTAGCGATGGTCATGTTCTTAGAGCTTGTAACTCAAAAGAGGTACTTGAGAACTTATCTAAGTAACAGGAGTGAAAAAGTTCAACACGTCAACCGGATACTTGTTGGTCATGCAGAGTTTAGTTGGTTGGAATGACATTAGTAATTTCGCTCCTTATCTTTGATGCACTTCAGGCAATGTTTGTTGACTTTGGTCTGGCAAAAGATAGGAATGGATGCTGCTATCTGAGTGCAGGCTTTCTTTCACAGTGCGTTATTTTTGCATTATTATGGTTTCCATAATTACCCATTTCATGGACACTCTTGTTACTGTACCTCCTCTATAAGAGATCATATGTTGTTGTGTATAGCAATATGATTGTTTTTAGCTCTTCATTATGTAACCAGTCAGTTAAGAAACCAGTTGTACTTTGCCTTATTGCTCAAGTTAATATATAAAATTAACTGTGATTATCTGAGGTACGATGATACCAATCCAGAAGCTGAGAAGAAAGAATATATAGATCACATTGAAGAGATTGTCCGATGGATGGGTTGGGAGCCTTTTAAGATACAATCTGAGCTTGAATTATACTCTTTAATACCATAAAAGCCATTCCTGGCTTAACGTTTTTTGGTGATAACATACACCAGCATTATTTTCTTTTCAAGAGCTATGAGTTGGCAGAGAGTCATCCGTCAAGCTATGCTGACCACCTCAGGTTGTTTCAAGAGTGACTCCTTGAAACTGCTTTTTTTTTTTTTGCTTGATATCAGATGCAAACTATGCCATTTTTCTTCTATGAGTTATTCACCACTTTCATGCTCTTGATTTTCTTTTCCTCTGTTATGCTGAGCATACATGTAAAATTTTCATGATTATCAACCTGTTATTACCGAAGTGTATTTAATATGATGTGATTTTTGGGCGTTTCAGACTCCAGAAGAAATAAAGGAGTATAGAGAAAAGAAGATGAATAGTCCTTGGAGAGATAGACCAAGTGAAGAGTAATTAAGATTGTTTCGAGAAATGAAATTGGGAATGATTGAAGAAGGCAAAGCAACCCTTAGAATGAAACAAGACATGCAGAGTGATAACTTCAATATGTTTGACCTCATAGCGTATAGGATTAAGGCAGGAATGTATTTCCCTACAGTTTCTAATCTTCTGTTATTAGCAGATTTATGTGTAGCCTGATATCGTCCTTTTTCCAGTTCACTCCTCATCCACATGCCGGGGACAAATGGTGTATTTATCCAAGTTATGACTATGCCCACTGTATAGTGGACTCTCTGGAACATGTGACTCACTCGGTATGCCTGCTTTATTTCTTTAATGTTCTATTGTTTTAGTAGATTTAGGATCCATTTGGTTGTGAAGTGGACTGGAAATTTGGCTGGAATGGGAAAATGGAAGGAGGGTGGAAAGTAACCATGTTTGGATTTGGAAGAACGGGAAGAGGGATGGCATGGTATTGTTCCGAGTCTTGGACATATGTTTGATATAGATGTGGCATTCTTTTGGTTGCACGCTCATTTTGTTTAAATTGTGTTGTTTCTTTTCTGTTAATATGTTGGATCTTCTGTGTTCTTATGCAGCTTTGCACACTTGAATTTGAGACTCGGCGCGCATCATATTACTGGTTGCTAAATGCATTGAGCCTCTACCAACCTTATGTATGGGAATACTCTCGTTTGAACATAACCAACACAGTGATGTCAAAACGAAAGGTGAGTTCGTTCTACAGGACTGGTCTTGCAACAAGAATTGTGTCATTAATTACATAAGCAATGAGTGCCTACAGAAGCAACAGTTACTCTTCATTTATTAAGTAAAACTTCTAGTGAGGGGCTAACGTAAAGTATGACAACTAAAATTTATTTTTTTTGGTTATTTGCTTTTATAATATCTCATTCATGATTGTTTGGATCTCAATTCGCTTGCTCTCAATTTTTTTTCTTTTTGCTCGACTCGTTGTTTGCCAGTTGAACCGACTCGTAACAGAAAAATGGGTAGATGGCTGGGATGATCCTCGTATGATGACCCTTGCTGGACTTCGACGGAGGGGATTTACACCGACAGCAATAAACACATTCGTCCGTGGGATTGGTATTACGAGAAGGTTTAATTAAAATAACCTTTGTTGGCATTTGCTGATGTACACTGTTCTGTGATTGATTTACTAACTAGTTGGGTTACAGTGATTGTAGTGTGATTCAAATTGAGCTTCTGGAGTACCATATTAGGGAAGAACTTAATAAAACGGCCCCTCGCACATTGGTCGTGTTAAATCCACTCAAGGTATGCTGCATCTGAATCATGGTATATTCTGTTCATTCCTTTTAGGCAGAAACATATACGTAGAAATATTTTATGTCACTGCTTTAACTTCAGGTAGTAATTACAAACCTGGAAGCTGGTGTAGTGATGAATCTCGATGCTAAGAAATGGCCTGATGCTTCTGCAGATGATCCATCTTCTTATTACAAGGTATGCAGGCCATGGGTGATCTCAATGAATTTTGTGGTCTGTAGATGGATATCTGCTAGTTATTGAAAATGAGGATCACTAATTTGTAGAGTAGACTCAACACCGGGCATAGTTTTACATGGATGCATCCATACCATTGGTTTATTAGTACTAGCAGTATCGGTCTGATAGTTTTTATAGGCATCACATCTTATTTTCCCTGTGAATTGTATCAGGTGCCATTTTCTAATGTTGTATATATTGACCGGAGCGACTTTCGGATGGTCGATTCTAAAGACTATTATGGCCTTGCTCCTCAGAAATCTGTTCTACTAAGGTCCTTATTGAAATTGACTTGCTATAACTTACCTCGACTAAGGTGATTCATTGTTAGGCTCAAAGATTGTCTTTCCTGTAGGTATGCCTTCCCAGTCAAATGTACCGATGTAATATTTGGTGATGACAAAGAAACCATTCTTGAGATACGTGCAGAGTATGATCCTTCAAAAACAGTCAAACCAAAGGTGATCCGATTCTATACAACACTTTTTCCTTTGATATGCATTGTTTCTTTGCTAGGATTACATTTCTTATCGTCTTATATTCGCCTTTTATGCTTCTCAGGGAGTCCTGCACTGGGTTGCAGAATCTTCACCTGGGGCCGAGCCTCTTAAGGTGGAAGTCAGATTGTTCGACAGGCTTTTCAATTCTGAGGTTAGTGAGCTTTGATATTTTTAAGTCTATCATTGTTATCGTCATGCGGAAGGTAAGAGTGACTTTAAAATTTGTTTGAGCAGGATCCGGAAGAACTAGAGGATTGGCTCGGCAATCTGAACAAAGAATCCAAAATAGTGATACCAAATGCATATGCAGTGCCTTCAATCCATGATGCTGCTGTTGGCGACAGATTTCAGTTTGAAAGGCTTGGTTATTTATCCTGAGCATTAGAGTTTATAACTAAACTAAAAACTTTATGCATCTCACAATTTACAATATATCCGGTGGAGTCATGTCAACACTCTAGTCCTTGATATTTCTGTCACTGATATCCATCATTTCAAGGTCTAACACTTCTTTTCATGATCTATTGTTTGTGTTCTTAATTTTTCGACGAATACTGGTGATAATGTCCCTTTACCATTCCAGGTTATTTTGTGGCCGACAAAGATTCAACACCGGAGAAGCTGGTATTCAACCGGACGGTTACACTGAGGGATAGTTACAAGAAGGCTGGAAATAGATAAAAAATGCGATGCCGCCCTTAACATAGTTGACTACTAAAGGAGTGAGATGAGAGGACAGATGATGTTTGTGAATGTCTTTATCATGTACTGTAAGAGTATTACCTCGTTTCAGTTTGACCAATATTGGTTAATTGGAGAATACTTTCACCACAACAATAAATGTCATGTTTTTGTAAAAATTAAGTTGAATATTACCTTTCATGACAAATTCGTGATCATTTTTATGTTGTTCCACTTGACCGTAGCGTGTTGGTAACATCTTATATAGCTAGCCTTTCAATAAAAGAACTTGAATGTTATCTTTTTTTATACATATATCGTATATGCCGAAATGATTAAATTAGAGTATATTAGTAACAAATGTACCCATATCCACTTCAGGATATATATAAAGATTGAAACGCGTGATTCACATGCGTTTCGTCGTACAATTTTGAGAGCTTGGAATCATGAATCATTTCCACTTCAGTATTATTTTATTGCTAAAAATTCTCACATCCACTTCTAAAAACTTCATCATCATTCATCAGTTACTTTACTTTCACATGTATCTACTTCTAAAAAACCTCATTACCGCCACTTTACTCTTCTAATAATCATCTGCAGAATTTTCTCTAATCTTCAATGCATCTTATTACATAATTTTCCAATCCATTCCATAATTCATCCATTTTGCTTATGTTCCCTCTTGTCATTTAGGCAACTCCCACCAAACTCTCTCTTTTATATTTTGTAAATATTTTTACCGGTTAGCACAGTTATGACGGCAAAAAAGTAGTTTCATGTTTGAATCCAACAATCTGTAATAGTTATTCATCGGGTTGTGAAAATCCGAGTTTAGTACCGGTTATGACGGCAAAAAGTAATTGCATGTTTGAATCCAGCGATCTGTAATAGTTATTCATCGGGTTGTGAAAATCAGAGTTTAATGAATTAATTGGTAATTATTCTGTTTAACCTAGCCGATTTAATTATTATTATTTTTTATGAAGATTCATAATTCTCTGATTTTGATTTATTGTTATAGTATTCAGTTTAATCTAGATGCCGATTTCATTATTATTCATAATTCTCTGATTTTGACCTATTGTTATAGTATTCAGTTTAATCTATATGATTTATTTATTAACAGGTTTGTAAAAATATGTTATAAAAGGATTAGATTTGTTATTGATTTGATGCTGATGACTTATTTGGATGAATCAGAGTGTAACTCTGTATTTGTGCTTCTTTGTATTAGAATTATTCTCCAAATGATTGCAATTAGTAAATATGAATCTTGGCTTACTTAATAATTTAACGCTGATGCCTTATTTGGAGGAATCCGAGTGTAACTCTGTATTTGTGCTTCTTTGTATTAGAATTATTCTCCATATGATTTCAATTGGTAAATATGAATCTTGGCTTACTTAATAATTTAACGATTCGACTTTCCTGGAATAATTGGTAGAACAGTACAATAACGTAATTTTAAAATGAGGTGATTAATGTTATGAATAATAGAATCATAAGATGAAATGATTAATTATTTTCGCATTGTAATAATAATAATAAAATATTAAAAGTTCACTTTTCTATATATCAGGACTAATTGCTGGGATGTTATAATGTAATTTTCGATGGAGAAAATAGAACCAAAAAAAGCAGGCACCGGTTACTATGCAGGTTCGTTAACTTCTTATGTAGAATTATCAATTTATTTATGTATATATACCATATATTTATCTTTAATTTTATATATTCAGAACTACTTCACTGAGATAAAGCTCTTTGATATTTATCATCTGACAGCAAATAAAGAAAAAATAAATAGGAGACGTAGAGAACAATATGCAGCTAACAAAGAGCAGATTAATAAAAAGCATCGAGAATTATATGCAGGTATCTGCATAACTGTTTGGTAGCTGATATTATGATGATATACTTAAAGTTTTAGTAGTAATTTCATTCACACATTGTGTACAAATTTTAATTATGTAGAAAAGAAAAAATTAGTAGCAAACAGAAGTGAAGTTAACAAGAAAATCAAGAAATTAAAAGGCACCAACATAACAGAAAAGGTATTTTTATGTTCTGTAAGTTATATTTACTTTTCATAAGTTTCTTTTAAAATTCCAAAAATTTCAATTGTAAAATTGTTGATTCGAATATCTTAACAATGAGAAAACTTTATATAAATCTTTAGGAAATTAGTTCAACGACATTGTGCACTGACCTTCCTAATGACAATAATCAAAGTTTGTTTGAAATAGAAGGTGCTGGCTCAGAAATGCAGTTGGTACATCATCGTGAAATAGGTAATTCCATTTTTTCCCTTTGAAATTATTAGAATGTTTAAAATCAATTTATTGATATATCGATATACAAATTATGAAATATATTCATGTACAACAAATTACGTAACATATTCCTCTACTACAATCATGTCGTTAATGTAATTTATATAGCACTGGTTCTACGTATGAACTATTTGATATTTTATAGGTTTTGATATTCAATATTTTATATTTTATTGATCTTCAATAATCTGAAACAGTCTGTGTCCGATAACACAAATCACTTTATGCTTGACCCGTCCCAGTTGAATTTGCGAGGTTGGGGCCAGTCTCAGCTGAATAATCGATCGCTTAAGCAGTAGACGCGAAAAAAATGACTTCGTTTTGCGTGATAAATAAAACAATACGACTTGTCCGTGGTGAACTAACAGCGCTCTGACAACTAAAAGTAATAGTACTCATCTGACGTGAAACAGCGGTTTTCTATTCGGGAGCGACAATAATTTATTACGTTACAACAAAAACTCCAAGAAAATAAGCGTATATTTGTTGAGATGCTTGACCACCATCGCCGCCTCGTGATGCCCCAGCATTACTCGACGAAAGCATACCGATGCGTCGCGGCAGCGCAAGCGTAAAAGCAGCCGCCCGTAGGAAGCCAGGAATTCGACTAAAAAAGGTAAGTGAATACCCAAATATCACGTAAGTTACTTATCGTGTGAATAAAGAATAATTTAAGTCAAGCTACGCATTCAAAATTGCTTAATAAACCGAGGAAATTTATATTTTATATGTTTTCATGCATTATAAATCTTTCGCCCAATGAACTTCCATTATGGCAAAATAAACCCATGCAGCGTCAATGTTTCACTTTCAATGCCCACTTAATCACAAGAGATATCTACATACACATTATCTTTACGAAGTATAGGCCCAATTACGATATAATATACACCTCGAAGCACACCTTGACTCAAACGTATATCTACCGACATCTCGCCGCTGGCCATGCTCTGACTGTGTATCTTTAGTTAAGCCAAATTATTCTAGATTATGGTAATGCATGCTCATATTGTCCCCAAATGTTTATAAATAAGAACCTCCAAATCGTGTCGTTATCTTAATACAAGCGAGGCAGTATATTTTTTAAATCAATATATAACTTAGAATACGAATTATCTCATAAATTCTTCATTTAGTCTACGGAACTTATTACATTACTCGATAGGTATGTGATAGGTAGTTAGATCGCAACCTATATGCTAACACGTTTGAATCAACTTTCCACTATATATATAAAATATAAATGACATAAATTATGGAGTCGCGTGAGCGATCGGTTTATATTTTTTATACCTAATGTCCCTCGTTCAAAGTTATCTCAACCATTAACCCGACGCTTTTAACCTTAAAGGATGTACCGCGATTAATACTGACCTAGGATCCCGCAAGAAAATACGATAATATTATAAATAAACAACCGAAGCCTAATTGACATAATTTCATCGAAGGCAACATCTGGTAAATCGACCTGATATCCATAACCAATAAATAAGTCATAAAGCGGATAAAGTATTAGAAAATTTAAACAACATGTCGAGATATAATGCAAGTCTTGTAAGGCACGCGTACTTGAGGAACAAAATCGAGGAGACTTCTGACAGTATAACTACAGTCGTGAACCATCTATCTCGTATCTCCTGTTATGCCAATACTCCCAATGCGCGTATCTTGATCGAATTCTTTGCGGGGAATGGATACATCGCTAATAAACCACCCATTTCTTTATCTCTTAGAAGTATAAAGTGGCACTTAATGATACTACAATGAAGTGATAATAGATCTAAATGCGCACTTATACCCAAAGTATAAGACTAACACCGACAATCTGTATAAAGTGATAATAGTCTCGGCTGCTTGACATACCGAGAAGTATAAGTAAATATTGCTTATACACTAAGTATAAGGCAGCGACAATCTGCTTGTGAAAGTGATCGCTAAAGACTTCATTACAGCTCTTATCACAGAGTATAGTACGGCCCTTCTTTTATACACTAAGTATAAGGCCACACCCGATGATACCACCAAACAAGTGATCGTAAAAGTCATCCCCAGCTCTTATCTGGTAGTATAAAAGTGATAGCGATCACATGTCACTACTTGAGGAAGGAGAGTCGCTTTAACCCTGTCATTACGATATGAAATTCGAATCCGATACTCGAGTCGCGAAGTCATAGCATGCTTCCGGCCATACCGATAACCAACTACTCTACCTCCCAATGATATCCAAGCGGCGTTAAAGCGTCACCGCAATCATAATCAATCTGACCGCCGACAAGGCCGAAATCGTAAGTGCCGACAAGGCCACGGAAATCTGGCCGGTGCCGGCAATTCTGGAAATGAAATACTTAAATAAGGCCAGAACCTAATAACGTAAGTTGGGAGTTAAATTACATTACTTCTGCTCGAACCGTCTTGTGTGGCGAAATGTCCGTAATCATCACATGACTCACACAATGAATCACACATAATCATTACAACCATTTACATGTATACCATTTCACATAATCGTACCTGATAGCGTGTTTACGCAATTTAAAGTAAGTGTCGTAAAGTAAGCGTGAATAAGTCTGCTTGGTTAACAATAAGCGTCCGCCTAATCGACCCAGTGCCTTTCCACGTTCCGCGTCTAATCAAAACACCGAAAATAAAATTACTACTACACCATGATTTTAACCGCTTATCTTAATTAAATTTCGACTTTTCAACCCATTTTAGTTACAAATTAGCACTTAAGTATAGATTGCTAATTATGTTCAAAGAACTATTAAAATAACGAATTTCAACATCAAACTAAATCCCATGTCGATTGACACCTTAACCAAAATCTTTCAACCTCGAATCGCAGTAGTTTTCACTCAAAATCTAATAAACTAATTTAAACGTATATTAAACCAACTTATAAATCATAATTTCCGCTCAGAAACAATCCGCAATAAAGATTCGATACTTGTATTTATCTTTCAACAGCATTTAAAGTCAACCCAAAATTAACTTTCGAGAAAGTCAAGCTCAACTATAACAACACTTTCTACCCCAAATAGATTATAAATCAACTCTTTATATTATAATACAACTATGATATATTCAATAATATCTCACTAAAAACGAAGTCAACCCAAAATTCCAAAGTCAACGGCCTAAAAGCACGTCAAAATTTCCACGTTAAACCACATGATTTCAGCTTCAAGAATAACTAATTTAGAACCCAATCGATTGGAGCAATAAAATTCGAAATACAAAAGTCAACGAAAAAAGTCAACTTCGAGAATATAAAATATTCAACAAGATCCGGACCTTTTTGCCTTGAAGCGTAGAGGGCGATGAGACTGCAAAATTTGAGGTCAAGCTACTTAAGATGGAAGAGAAATCGAAGAAAAAAAATAAAGGGGGGATGCCGTGGAAACTGCTTAGAGAGGAAGGGGAAGGGAGATGGGTTTGTTTTTCCTGCTTGGGCGTTGGGTTCATTTATGGAGTTAATGGATTAGCCAACTAGTTTATGTGTGAGCCGTCGTTTTAATTGATCGTCTTACCGTTTAACTTATCTAGACAACCAACTTCCAAACATTAACATTTATATCCTCCAAATTATATTACCACCCAACTAATGTCATTTACCGTTCGATTCTGACTTTCAAAATTCTAAATACCGAAATGTACTACCAACCGACCGATTCGTTGTATTTTATTATTAAACGCCGATTTTTTTATTTACTCCTCGAAATACTCCACTGACAACTAGTATACAATTACATTATTAATGCAAAGCGGGTTTCTTTTAATCCACGATAGAAAGAAAAAGAACTACGATCCTTCCAAAGCACCTGCTTGTATGCATTCGCGGTGCTTACAAAATTCTGAAGAGAAAACAACCACAATTTGTTGTTCAGCGGTGAAATTTCATTGGTGAATACGTACTTCGAGGAATATTTGGTCTTATTTCGTTTACTACTTGATGATGCAAAGTCAAAGAGTTTTCAAAACATGATAAGGACATACAACAACCATTTTGCTTTCACTTCAATAGGAATGTCATGTGATGAGAAATATGAACGAAGAGATCATGAAATTTATACAGTGAAGGTGCAAGGACAAATCCATCATTATCTCGATGATCCCAATGCTACAATGAAACTTCGAAACTTCGGTGTTGATTTTATTTTATGATCGATCGCTGAGTTGCAAATCATTGTGATGACTTTTGCCCTGGGTGGATCGGTCACATAGTTGAAAGTTTGGTTGAGTTATTGAAACCAAATCCCTTATACGAATTCTTGAGAATAGCGTAGAATTAGACGAAATAGATCAGTATCACATAGTGATTAGAAGCGAAATCAGGTGGACCAGCGAAGATAGCAGCATTACTGACGTCTACAAAAATTAGGCGGACATATGGGCTGAGATGAAACAATGAGCGTGCGAACTTTGGTACATCGAGTGTCTTATAAGGCGGGGAAGAAGTGCAATTGATATTATTATGGATGTTACGATCCCCTCCAGTATGTATTGATGTTTCCGAATGGCGAAACTGGATGGCATGGCAACATTCCTCGAGTTGGATGTTCGTATAGACGAAAAAAGAAGTGTCCAATCCAATTATGCAAAATGCAATTCATTTGAAGATATAATAGAAGGAGAAGAACAAGGTAACTGCTTGAACTTGAAAAAAAATGATTATTGATAATCTTATATCAATTGTTAAAAATGATTATTGATAATCTTATTATAAACAGGTATATCTCAATCCATGTTCGAAGATGTACATCTTGATCACAATTTTGAATCCAATAGAAGGCTGGTCGAAGCGCGCGGCTGTTAGTTGTGAAGGCCGCATGTATCTGAAATTTGCCGAATCCATTGAGAGCGACCAGGTCTTACATTAACGATTTGGAAGATTACTTGACCCGATATGTGATAGACAATTACAAACTCAAAATCAATGCGTCGCTGCTTAAAAAATAACGAGAAGAAACAAGAGTTGAGTATTATCGAGTGTGATTGATAGTGTTGTTTCTGGAGTACCAATCGGAGGTAAAGTGGGAAAAAGGGTATACTTACCATCAACTTTCATAGGCGGGCCGAGAGATATGAAAAATAGATATCTGGATTCAATGGCTCTTGTGTAGAAATTTGGCCAGCCGGATCTCTTCGTAACAATGACATGAAATCCTAATTGGCCTGAAATCAAAGAACATCTCAAGCCCGGAGAAGAACTACACAATCGTCCCGACTTATTAGCGAGAGTCTTCAAAGCAAAACTGACCATTATGCATGACAAAATTATGAGTGGAGAAATCTTTGGTGAAATTGCATCTGTTGTACATGTGATAGAATTCCATAAAAGAGGCTTACTACATGCTCACTTTCTCATCATCCTGAATCCAAGATTTAAATATATGACACCTGAAGCATATGATCGAGTTGTGTCTGCAGAACTTCCTGATTCATCTGAATATCCATATTTTTATAGTCTCGTCGTCAAGCACATGATGCATGGACCATGTGGAGAGTTAAATCCTACCAATGTATGCATGAAAGATGGAAAATGCAAAAATCACTATCCTAAAGACTTCACTGAATACACAACACATGGAAAGGGAAGCTACCCGATTTATCGACGCAGAAATGACCAAAGAACTGTGAAGGTTGGAGGCAAAATTCTTGATAACCGATGGGTTATACCATACAGTCCAGCATTATTATTACTCTTTAATTGTCATATTAATGTTGAAATTTATTGTGACATAAGAGCAGTGAAGTACTTGTATAAATATGTGCATAAAGGTCTCGACAAGGTGATGTTTCGTATAGCATCAGATGCTCCAGGTTCAGACGTTGATGAGATATCCAATTTCCAAAATGCTCGATGGGTATCTCTAGTTGAAGCGGCATGGAGGCTATTTGGCATTCCGCTTTATGGAATGTACCCAACTTATTTGCAATTACAAGTTCATATGCCTAATTTTCAGACAGTGATTTTTGAATATGATACAGGCCTGCAAAAAATTCTGGAAGATGAAAGGCAAAAACGAACGATGCTCACGGGGTTTTTCAGGCTTAATGCAACTCAGAAAGAAGCTAGACAACTCAATTTACTTTATAAGGAATTCCCTAAACACTATGTTTGGGATGGACAGATGAAAACGTGGACAAAAAGGAAAAAAGGAGTAGTCATAGGCAGACTGTGTATAGTAAATCCAGTGGAGAATGAAAGGTATTATTTAAGGATTCTTCTTAATAACGTACGTTGTCCGACATCTTTTGAATTCTTGCTATTGGTTGACGGAGTTATCTGTGCATCATTCCAGGAAGCAGCTTATCGAAGAGGACTTTTGTAGAATGATGATGACATAGATAAAACAATGGAAGAAGCATCAATACACAAAATGCCATCTGAATTGAGAAGGTTATTTGCTACATTATTGTATTATTGTAAGCCATCAAATGCAAAAAAATTATTTGAGGAGTACTATGATCAAATGGCTGAGGATTTCATAAAATTTCGAGATCAATTGAAGCTATCTGAAAATGATATCCAGCACAAAGTCTTGCAAGGAATCAATGATACACTAGAGTCTTTGGGAAAGAATGTCAATGAATATCATCTTGTATCTTTTAAGTACACAAGCTCTGAGTTTGAACGTTAGACAAGAGAGATCATGAATGAAAAAAATATCCCAGTGCCGGAAGAAGATTTACATGCAGTCAATAAACTCAATTTTCAACAAAAAAATGCATTTGATATCATTTTGAATCATGCAATGTCAGATATTGGTGGTGTATTTTTTGTTGACGGTCCTGGAGGCACAGGAAAGAGCTTCTTATACAATGTTTTATTAGCTCATATTCGATCAAAGGTGTATATTGGCATTATAGTTGCTTCATCGGGAATAGCTTCTTCAGGATTTTTAGGTGGTAGAACTGCTCATTCGAGATTCAAGATACCTATAGATGCAGGACCAGGTACCAAATGTCAAATATCATTTCAAAGCAGTGAGGCTGATCTAATACGAACTTCAAAAATCATAATTTGGGATTAAGCGCCAATGGCAAACAAATCAGTAATACATGCTTTAAACAAACTGCGTCAGGATTTGTGTGAAAATTCAAGGCCATTCGGTGGAAAATTGATTGTATTTGGAGGTGATTTCCGTCAAGTTCTTCCAGTTGTCAGGGGAGGTGGAAGAGTTGATCAAGTAGATGCAAGTATTGTCAGTTCCAATTTATGGAAGCATTTTAAAAAATTGGAGTTAACTGATAATATGAGAGCTAAAGAAGATCCTGGATTTGTTGATTTTCTAATGAGGATCGGCAACGATGAAGAACTAACTAACTGCAGAGGTGAAATTGAAATTCCTCAACCTATGCTCATCCCATACACATCCATGGAAGAATCAATTGAGGCTTTGATTTCTTATGTTTATCCAGATATGAGGTTGTTCGAAAAACATCCATTCGAAATGATGAAGCGAGCAATCCTTTGTCCAAAGAACGAGTTCGTAGATGATATAAATTCAAGATTGATTGAGAGAATTTCAGGACAGGAATTCATTTACATCAGCGATGATAGAGCAAAAAATGTGTGTGATCAAGGGGAGTATGTGGATTATCTTAATAGTTTAGAACCGAACATAACTTTTAATATGATTACTGTGCCTTTTGATAATAAATGACGGCGATCGACAAAAGGATGCTGAATGTTGGTAGCCATAGAAGAAGTAGTCGAAAAAGAATCCTTCAAACAACAGCGTAAGATATGGCAAGGCTGCAATAATATGGTATTTTAATTCTAAACTTAATTTACAAAAATTATAACTGCTTGATATTTAATGTAACCTACACAATAAATATAAACTCAAAAAAATCTTAAATTGCTAGGTGAAAAATCGAACTAGATTCCATAAAAGTCAGTTGTTCAAGGAAAACATACCTTATGTCATTGCACCGCATATTTGAAAAAATGCAGTAAAATCAACTCCGCTTGCTTTTATCATAAGTACAACGAAGACCCTACATCTATTACTGCGCGCCGCTTATACTGATCATAATCTGGCAGCACCAAAGAATTTAGACATGATCATCCAATCAAGAAAAAGGTGTTGACATATCACTATCCGGATCATCCAATCAAGAAAAAGGTGTTGATATATCACTATCCCCAATCAAGCTGCCAAACGAGTGAAATTAATACTTCAAAATATGATAATTTTATAGCTACTTCCTTATTTTCCTACAACGTAAATGTCATGATCTCTTGCACTGAAAGTTTAGATGGTCTATCTATTTATCTGCATCATTTTTTCTTCTTCCAATTGCCTTATCCATAATGGTGCTTATACATGTATGAAAATTTACAAGGAGAAAAACATTATCTTGTAAATGAGCGAATAGTTAATAGTTGAAGATTTTAAAAATTAAAATAATATTTTTATCGAGTTAAGAGTAAAGTACCTACCAGCATCCCCGCTAGCCCTCATTCCCGCCCGCTAACGTCCGCACAGCGTCATGTGTAGCCATTAGCAACATCTATATAGCCTGACCTTTTATATATGGATTAAACAGGCATTCCTAAAAGTTAAGCACTGATCCGAACGGAAAGTCAATGGCACACAAGATTTAACGGCAAGCATCAAGCATAACATTCTTAATCGAAATATTAACAACAATGACTATCTTTTGCTACTGTTATTACTTTAGTTCTAAAACTCTACTGCTATGACTTTAGTTCTAAAACTCTACTTTTGTCGTGCTTATATGCACACATTTTGATACTTGAAACATTATTGTATTAACCTATACTTTTTTTGTCGGAAAATATTAACTATGCTTTTTTGTTCGGAAAAATTAATTCGCATCAGCCGGGTCATGATAACTATTATGATATAATGGTGAAAACGGGGCGTGCCAAAATGTTTAGTTGTCAAATGTACTCTTTCATTTTCTAATATCAATTTTTTCAATATTGATTCTCAATTTTAACTATTACATGAGTATTAAATTTGAGGGAAATATTGTTTATGGTCTTTAAAGGCTAACGTTTCGGGAAGCAACTATGCTTAGTGCCTATTGTTGTCGGTAGTGAATGTAAATTTTCTTTCATGTTATCAGCCGCGACTCCATCGTGAATGGCGCCACGATGGAGGTCACGATGGAGTCATGAAGCTGATAGACCTCCATCGTGAGTATAATACTTAATGGCAGTCACTAATGACGACGCCGGTTGAAGTAATTTAATGCGGTTTTGGCTCCAATTTTTCCTAATTTGAGTCTAATCCATGTTATACCTTCTTGCCTATAAATATAGGATGTTTTTATGAGTTTTATTTATCACACAAATACTAAAATAGAGCATAATCATTCTAGAATAATATTTAGTCTTTAATATTATCAAGAACATAGTTTTGTTCTCAAGAACTTAGAAAGTTTATCTTTGTTCTTGATAGGCTTTGTGGTTGAGATTTTCGGTGTATAAAGAACACTCAATGACATTATGAAGCAATTAAGAGGGCTTGTAACGATCTTCCAGTTTATTAGTGGATCAAGTAAAGAATGCGACGTACTCTGAACTCCGTGATAAATCTTTGCCTCTGCTTATTTCCACAAGATTTAAATTTCTATCGCTTTTATTGATTGCTTGAAACTCCTGTAAAAGTGATGGTGAGCCTTTAAATCTAAATAATCTATGGCTATGGTCATCAAAGATAGCATTGAGTTCTTAAAATTGCATACATAATATTATTATTATTAGTTAACAACGACTTTAATAAATAGGTCTCGAGTGCATTTAGGAAACTCCAAAAACTACTTATTAAAGTCTACAACTCAACATTATGTACTTTAATACTCCAACAAGTAGAAGTTCGTTTGAGTGGGGTTCAGGACATTGATCTACGAGATTGCATAACATATTGGTCTGAGTCTGAGACTGGCATGGTGCATATATGTTATATAGGATCATGCGCAAAAGGAACCCCATGCGGACTAAATCATTTGTGCCCATTGCCTCTTTAAACGAGCAAAAACCACCCTTGTTTTTTCTTGGGTTTGCATAACCCCATCATGTTTTGCCCTCTATATATATACGCCTACTAAGAGAGTTGATCAATTTTTTATTATTTGATCAAATAATGACAAATAAAAGCTTCCAGTACCACTTTTCGACATCTTTGTCTTTCACTCTTTGTTGCTTCTTGGATCTCCCCATTCTTCACTCGTCATCATTTCTTTGACCGTGCCATGTACAATATGCTGGCACGACTATTGATAGAGCTAAAAACATCCGAGATAGGTTAAATAGAAAAATTAATTGGTCACAAAAACAATTTAAAAGGTTAGAAGAGTTATATATAGATCGTGAAGTTTAAAGAAAATAATAAATAGGGTGAAAAGCAGAATTTTCAAAATTGAAGTGGTCATTATAATAACACCAATGTTTACAATAAAAAATGTTTAACTTCCTTACAAACTATCGTGGTGCGTAAGAGTCTTAAAATGCTACTGCTTATTAATGGGTTACAAATGGGAATTTTCATATTTGTAAAGGCCGCCTCGCTTCAAACGGCGCTCGTTCTAAAATGATAAAGTAGCTATTAAATAAAATCTTATTACTCATATTAAATTAAAAAATCCTTAAAAATAAAAAGAAAACTTCAATCAAGCAACAAAAATAAAAGAAATTTACGATGATTCTCTATCTCAATTGTTAAAACAAAACCTTAAACATAAAAGAAAAATCATCAACTACAACAAAAAGAATAAGTGGGTGCTAAGACTCTAACTCACACACATACTGACTTTTGCACCACTATATTTACTTTCAATTATACTAAAATTCTCATTTACTATTTACATAATATATAAAATATTAGGGTCATTCTCAATTTAGGGCCCCGTATAAAAAGACCGCTCGAACGCTCAAAAACGGAGCTGCATAACTGGTTGTTATAGTTAAAGTCTGGAAGTCCATGATCTCAATAAATTTAATTATGCTTAGAAAAACATTCCAAAGGACAGCTTCGTTACTAATGGAAGCAGCAAGTCTGAATGTTGTCTATCATGCTACTGATTCATCCACAAGAGCCCAACATTAATATGCATGCGCGCACGGCGCACCTACTTCATTATTTACTGGGTTCAAATCCCCTTGCATTATTTCCCACGACATTCAGCCTCTGATCTAGTATAGGGCTCATGTATTTTTTGTTGTGTGCTCCATGAGAGTGATCAACAGGACAAGCAAGAGTAAAATTATTTCACACAAAGAAGACACTGAAAGTGTTAAATTTGACATTCCGTGAGACCGTGGAGTGAAAATCGATCCTAATTATCTCGATTAAGACTCCAAATGTGGCCCCACCGAAATTAAAAAAAAAGAGTCTACCAAATTGCCACACAGTTTCCTGGCCGCTGCCCAATGTTTAAATTTAGCGACGCATGTCAAGGCCAACATTGGCCAATAATTTTTTTTCACCTTATTTTAAATTTTTTACACAATAATTAAGCAATAAAAAATTTATACCACTATTTTTATTTTTCGAGCTCTATAAATAGAGGCCTAGGCTCAGGTCATTACTTGGACACAAAAAAAAATCAATGTTTTTACAACCTTATTCTTCTTTTAATCACTTTTCTCTTCCGATTTTCAAAAACTCCATGGATCCTTCACAAACTATAGTTTTTTTTGCAAATTACAACTTTTCTAATCAACCATCGTGATCCTCTAATACGCGACTTCCAAATACAAATTATAATATTATTTTTATATTAATATATTACGGGATTTAAATTCAAAAAAAAATATATATATATTTATTAAAAATATACTTTTAAAATTTATATGAAATAAAAATTATTAAAATATTTTTAAAAGAATTAAAATATTAAAATTATTAAAAAATATTAAAAATATATTTTTAAAAAAATTATAATATTATTTATTGTATTAAATTTAATAATTATATATATGAAATAAAAAGAGAAATGAAAAATATGACGGGGTATATGCTAAGGATGCCACGGAGTAGAAAAGACTGACATCTGGAATTTATTAATTCCTTTGCCGGGTTGGCTGGGTAAAAAGTGTATGTTATTCAGTACGCTTAAACCGATGCGAATAGAGAGAAAAGGTTTCAAATCTAACACCCGCCGTTACGGGATGATCTAAGTGTTTTCTACGCATTCAAAGATTAATGAATGCTGCGATTTGACACTGCCGCGACGGCCCAAGTTGCATTATTATACTACGCATTCAAGATTTTCACCTAACGCCAGACCGCTCTAGTTCATATGATATGGAGGTGCGTCCGCCTCCCATTTTTAGTTTCTATCTATTATTTCTT
The DNA here is from genome assembly GCA_019722365.1 of Lithospermum erythrorhizon. NCBI lineage: Eukaryota > Viridiplantae > Streptophyta > Magnoliopsida > Boraginales > Boraginaceae > Lithospermum > Lithospermum erythrorhizon. The sequence goes on along the minus strand of JADFUC010000300.1, from coordinate 114,076 downwards.
CTAATTCAAAAAATAATTGATTTTTGATTTTTTAAAATTAAATTTCAATTATCAATTATTAATTATTCATTATTTTAAAAAAAATATAAATTTTATATAATTGAATTCTTCTTTTTAAAATACTTTCATAATATTAATTTTTTAATTTTTTAATAATATAATTAAAGAGTAATTGAAGATTAAATATTTACCTCGATATGTGAGAAAGTCAATTATTTTGACGTGGCGGAGTATCTCGATGAATTAATTAGGATCGATAAACATGTTTAGACCATTACAAACTAATTTATTTATATGTTTTTTATAACTAGGTAAGCCCTTCCAAACATTCACACCTTAGCCATGAGTGGATTACAAAACTTGGCTAGATACTTATTGGACCAAGTTATGGAAGATGTTAACAAAATCAATAATTTAATTAATTAGCAAATATATCTACAACATACATGCAACCAAATTCAACTTATTCTATATATACACATCAATTTTGACCATATCTCTCTTATGATCACTCTCCACATTTTTAACAAATAAAATGTGATTTTTAGATCGAAATGGAGATCATAGTATATCATCAATAATTGGATTGAAAATAAAAGCCTTATCTTTAAGTATATGAGATCGAATTCCACATATACCTCTTTCCCGAATTGATCGCCTATACCAAATCCCAAATTAGGCAAGTACTATATAACTAGTTAAGCCTTTCTAAAGTTTCAATTTTTTAACAAATACAATTGCATACATATAGATGTAATCTTCAAAGAAATGTGGTTGAAGATTTCTTGCTTGATGACCACCTAACTTTGATAGTATCAGAGTAAATCCCAAAGAAGAAGCGGTAGAAGCCGAGTTGTAGCAATAATCTAATTTATCAGATGCACATCTCCTATATGATTACAAGTCTAAATCCGCACCTTTCATATATGAGCTTGCATCTATAGGTCCTACAACATCCTCCCCCTCCCCCCAATCGGGAGTACCATACTATAGTAGACCTCTTTGTTTTAAGGAAAAAGATCCTTAGTGATCCATAACTATTGACTATAATGTGTCAATGGCACATTTGATAAGTACATTCAACAATATTTAGGTCCCCACTGAAATAAATTGATTTGGGAAGATATTACTATGAGACTCAAAAGCATGCACTTTGGAATTCACCGAAAATGACCCTTTTCAGCAGAACTTTCTAAAATTTGTTGTAGTTGTTTCAGAAGGTTGTACTCCTTCACTATCATTGGCAATTTGACAAATATTTGAAACTATTCGAATATGTTTGTGAATGCAGCTCCCCAATCTTTGTCAAATCATCAATAGACATACATTCGTCATGAACAAAAATGTGATAACAAAGTTTTGGCACAGCTTGAATTGGCATCTTGTTAAAACAATGATTGACATGGTTTCTGTGGTTAACTCCAAACAAATTGGCCAACACCCCTCCCCCACCCCCCCACTCCAACAAATCCAAAAATACACGCATGCTCTACTATAAGAGACTAAAGAAAAGTCAATCGTAGGACGACCTTTTTAAGAAATTTTTTGATCAAATATCATTAGACAATTAAGTCGTCGATTATCCCATTAAATGAGGATCGGCTATATGAATACAATGTTATCATTCAATTCTATATTAGGTCATTTCGTTTAATAATTATTCAATCTATTATTATTCAAGTACACTTTATCAATGATCAATATTTTTAACAATTTGGGTTTATGGTTGAATAGCTTTAACAAAAAAAACTTAATTTTATATATGTTAATGTGCGGTTGGATGAAGCTTTTTTATGACCAGTTTTGACTGTTGGATGGACAATGGAGCGGTGGAGGTATCGATCAAGTGTTAAACTATGTGCAAGGTTCGATGTGTCATCATCATGAATGGCCTCATGATTCCTGTGTACAAGATTTGCTTATCTATCAAAGATCTCGAAAGATATTGCTTGCTATTCAAGTAGTCGGTGAAAAGGTGTTGTTGGAGTTTGGTAGGGACAACATTACTTATGGAAGGTGGCGGATCTTTATCAAATACCTTTCCATAAGTGAGACCGAAAACCCTAGAAAACCTACACTATATATATTGGTTTTAATTCCAAGAAGTGTGCAATCAAGATACTTTATTACAAAGCATCAAGGTAAATTGAAGTATAACAAGTTGTTTCAGGTTTTAGTGTAGGTCGTGTTTTGTGTTTAGAAGTAAATTCCCTTCTAGTCTCTAAACTAATGTACGATTGTTATAACTTTTTGTTGTGATAACTTGAGAGCTCTCATTGATTTTGTAAAAGTTGAACACTTTGGTACAGGTTTCCACTGCTTATAGCAAGTGTGATCCTGCATTTAGAAACTATATCAAGGTTAGTTGGCATCATGAAATGTGAACCATTTGTGTAAGTCCCTACTTGTAATTACTTCTAGTTGATAGTGGAAGTTCTCCTTTGGCACCGCCTTTATCGGTTATACCGAACTCAAGTTACGATTTCAAGGCTAGTTTTACTTTTGCGCATTTTACTCTTTTGTTCCCACCGTATTAATCGCTGGATTGACAACTGTCGATTGTCTTGGGCAGAAATAATTTTTTCAATCGGTGACGTAGCTTTTTACTTTATTGGCTGCCAAAAGGAGATCCGTGTGAACTAATGGAAGGTAACTCAGAAGGAAGCTCAATCATAGCCCCCCTGCATCACGGATCCAATTATCCCTATTGGAAAGCTAAAATGACCGCCTTTTTTAGATTAGTGGATACACGAACATGGAAGGTTGTGCTCACTGGATGTATGCAGCCCATGTGGTTAACGAGGGAAGGAATTCTTTCGGTTAAAGAACAAGATTGACTAACGTGTCGAGGAAAAGTCCTTTGGGAAACAAAGAAAGCCTTGAATGTTATCTTTGTGTCACACCTCAAGTTTTTAAACTTATTAGCTCTTTGTACGGTTGCTATGAGGGATGTGGGAAATCTTATAGATTGCCTACTTAAGGAACTCTAAAAGTGAGGATGTCTAGGATTTCAAGAAATTTTACCACCATGGCGAGAGAATTTGAAGATGCAAAGAGGGATTAAACAATTACTACTCCCTAAAAGATTCAGGGCAACGAAGTCTTTTTCCCTTAGAGAAAAGCATTTAGCAACGAAGCTAGTTAGAAAAGTGCCGAGAACCTCCCTAAGAGATTTTCTCACAAGGCGACAACCACAGTTGCTTTTAGGATCTATCTATTATATTTTGATGAGTTTTACTGGGAACCTCACTTAATTTCTCGAGACGACACTCTCGGTGTTATCGGGGAACCAAATTTGGTGGAAAGGGAGGCAGCTCTAAAGGCTACTAACTTTGGAATGGCTAGAGAATCTGTCGAGATGCTGAACTTGTTGGCCAAGAATTTCAATAAAACCTCGAAAAGGTTTAACAAGAAACCAGATTCAAGGAGGTGTACACCAGCGTGTTTGACCGACGGATCGACCGGGACGGAAAAAATTCAAATTTGGTGGATCCAAAGAATAATGAACGAATACTTCAATCACCAAAGGAATACAATGTAGCGAGTGTGAAGGATTTGGTCACATCCAAGTCGAAAGTGTCCTACTATGTGAAGAAGCAGCTTCCAAGAAGTTACTTACACTACTCCTATCGGATGAAGAGACCGAGTACAGGAGAGAGCAACAATGAAGTTAGCAACTTTGTAGCATTTATGTACTATGATGTTCAAGAATTTATCATAATCTATGCCAATGTGACTATCATCCCGGGAGTAGAAAAGCAGGAGGAAGAGGGAGAACTTACTGAAGAAGAATTAATGGCAAACTATCAATTACTATTTGATAAGTGGTCCAAACTGACTCAGTTTACAATTTCTCGTGAGAAATCGTTAACCTGGCTCTCAAGAAAAAGAACAAAGAATTGGAGAAAACGGTTGAGGAACAGAAATTGGAGATACGCATTCTTGAAAATAAACTAGAAAGGATGACTAGAGGGATAAATATGATGAATTCCAACACTCCCCAATTTTGATGAAATTTGACGAAAGAAAAAGGTGTCGTGATAATTCAGGGATTGGTTTTAATAACGGAACTAATCGCATACGATCTCCCCGTACAAGAACGCTTATTGTCATTGAAGTGAACCAAATCAAGATTCCAAGAAGAAGTATTACTGGAGATGCCATCATTGCGGAAAGAAAGCGAATACATAGCACCTTATTGTTATAAAATTTATGGGAAGCAAGGTGAACAAGTATTCTCTACTTAAATGCAACGGGTAAGCAAAGGAAACTCAAAGTGCGAATCAATGAAGTTTTTATATCTCTCAAGCCACGGCGTAGACAGATCGGGTATTTCTTGATAGTGGCTGCTCTAGACACATGACAGGGAATAGAGCAAACTTAACCAAGATAAGGGAGGCCAAGACCGACTTTGTGACTTTTGGGCGGAAAAAGGAAAGATTATTGGCAAAGTGCTGCTAAATGTCAAGGATCGCCTCAATCACGAAGAGGTTTTGTTAGTTGAAGGACTCAATTTGCGAATCTAATTAGCATTAGCCAACGTGACAATGTATGAAGGTTATGCTCAACAAAAAATACATGCGCGAGCAACTGCATTAATGCCTCATCATGCAAGTGGAGTCGATCTACCGAGTACTGTTATCTACGGACAATTCTACCTTTAAGGCCTTTATCTAGCTTAGCTCAACGAGATGCTGGAGCTATGGCACAAAGACTTGGACACACCAATTATCGGAATATTCAATGTACTAATCTCTCAAAAATGTCGCAAGGCGTGGATCGCCGCTTTTGTGGTCGAGAAAGAGCTCATGGGAACGCCGATGTGCAAAGAAAAACCGATGTCCACCAATGCCATAACAGTGGTCACTACTTAGCGCCTCAGAATCCTTTTATATATGGATCTAATGACCTATGCAGTAGAAAGCATAGCGTGAAGAAGCATGTATTCGTCTGTTGATGATTTTCTTAGGTACACGGGTTGAATTTCTTAAAGAAAAAATCTCGAGACTTTTGATGTGTTCAAAGCCCAAATACGTATTCAAAGAGAAAAGAAGTAACATTCGTGATTCATGATCATGGAAGAGAGTTCGAGAATTCCCCAAGTTTCAAACCTTTGTGATTTATGAAGGCATCAAAGTAATGCAATATTTGAAGCGTTAGTTAGGGCATCATGAAACGTGAACCATTCGCAAGTTCTATTTGTAAATTACTTCTAGTTGATAGCGTAGTTCTCCTCGGGCAAAAGTTCTCACTCAAACGTAAGTTATACCGAACTGATTATCATTTTGTGTGTTCTTACTTTTATGCAGATTTTACTCTTTCGTTCTACCGGTATCGATGTCGGATTGACAACCGTCGTAATGTCTTTTGGTAGTTCACTTTTTCAATATAAATGTATTATTGTTTTAAAAGTGGGTTAACCGAGAAAACATCCTACTTAATTAGATTGAAAGGGATGGAATATTATTTTACTTGGAAGGTATCCAATATTCTCTCACCTTAGGCATGTGTCCCCAAAGAATATTGGTGAGAAATATAGACACAGGACATTTATATTGTTCAAGATCATATACGGATCCATATGGAAAAAGACCATTAGTACTTAATACACAAGGAAGTAGAAATTGAAAATCTATGAATTGGAATATATTTTCTGATCTATAGAATCTTGCAATGGGGAGGTCGTATAATGTTATATTCTCACTTGATTTGGATTCTATAATTTAATCATAAATAGCAACCTTCTAAGATTCAATAGATCATGTAATGTCACAATGTCAGAGATGATCTAGTGTTATCTTCCTGTTGGATATTGAAAGATATAACTTTTTAACTCAGAATGAAGTATGAACAGAATATACGTACATCATACAATAATCTCCTTACTCTTCACAAATAAACGTGCAGCCCTGTGCTTTAATTGAAATTACTCCATTTTTGCATATAATCCTCTAACTTTATTACTACCAACATACTCCGTAGTTCAAAGTAATATAATCACACTTCATTACATTTTTGTTTTCTGGTAGCGTTTTGCCAATAATTAATTTAATATCCTTACAATATAGAAAATGAAGCATATATAATAATACATACACTTCGTAAATAAATGAAATTAATATTTTTTTGTGCGTTGAGTGAAAGTCAATTTTGGGAATATATCATCCATAAGAGATTCTGCCAACTTAGATAACATAATTTCACTATGTCATTGTCCAATCTTGCAGGAATTTAATGTAGACTATGCAAAGAAAAGCAAAAAATGTCACTATTATATGGAAACTGCGTGGTGCCAAAAAGTATAGGAAATTCAGTTCATTCAACTCTTTGCAAAGTTTATGCTCCACTTTATTAGACCAATGTCAGAGTTTACGAATTTATATTTAGTTAAATGTTTCCCCCTTATGGTGGTGTAATGTTGATGTCCATGTGCGTTAATTCAGAAATAATATAATCTAACCTTGGGCTCGAAGTGATCCAGGGCAATGTGAGAATTATTAATAATATTGCACCCTGGTTCCCCATACAACATTATTTTAGTTACACTTTTTCAAAGAAAGAAAAGCACTATACAATTGATGAATTGATGATGATAGACACAATTGGATGCCTGTATTTGTGTTCTTATGCTTAACAACGAACATATATATCATTCTACTAATTAATTCTTTTAACCGATAAGACCAATCAAACATTATCAAATTCATAACCCCAACTTTTATCAATTCTCCTAATTTCGCTTGAGTAGAATATCTCCGCACTTTCGCCACGCCTTTTGCATTTCACTTGCTTTTAAAAATACTGGCCCTTCTAACATGCGTAATTTATTTGTATATTTTCATGTACTTTTTTAGCTACTTTCTTTTTCTCATTAAATTATCAACCAATCAATTATATAATTTTGAATTAATTACATTTTATATTTTTAATATAATTTCGACTATTTCTTAATTTATGTACAAATAATATGTACAAATAATTAAAAAGATAAATGAAATGAACGAAAGGAGTATATTGGAATCACATTACCATAGTTTACATTGCACTTTATATTTAATGTGTTTAGTCTTTTAAAGCATTGAGAAGTTGCCATAACACAGAATCCTCAAATCTTTTGGTCTAGATACATTAATAGTGTCTTATCATTCAAGTGATTATTAATGGGTCCAATGTACATGGAAGACCAACGGATAGTCTAGCTAGTTCATGCACTTCAAACATTGCCAAGCTTGCAAAATTATTCCATGGTAGTTAGCTAATGCTAATGCTAATAAGATGCCTATTTTTCGTACCACGGAACATGTCCCTCCTGTCTTCCCTATTGCATTCTCAATAATTGCAAATGTCATACATTAATAATTCTCAACTCATAACAACCATATTTGAATTGATTTATAAAATGAGTCTGGAAAGGTTACTTTGAGCTTAAAAAAACTCTCAAACATCTATTATAATTCTAAATCGTGTTGACTATCATTTACATTGAACCCCTCGATCACCATAGCAAAAGTAAGTGCCTAAATTAGGAGCGTGCGCAAAAGTAATTACAACGAAAAATATTTGAATACCATTTTAATTACAACAATCATCTCCAAATAAAAATACCAAAATATGGAATATAAACACAAGAGTTACATTTTCTTTTCTTTTTTAGACCTTAAAATTTATGAGTTAAAAAGTTTTTTTTTAAAAAAAAAAACCACAAATTCCCCCAAAGTTTACAAAACCAATTAACATAGTAATAATAAGGCGTCCTACAAAACCAAAATTGGTCGCCAAAGTCTCACGCAATCCCCTCAGACTCTCTTCAGTCTAATTAATTGTGCAACATTATTTCGCATTTCACATTTCATAATACACCCCCCAAAAATAGGAAAAAATAAATTGTAACAAACAAAAGAGAGCATTATTTTGTTTTCTCAAAAATAATAGCTGGAGATAGCTGGAAAATGAAACCTACTCCATCAAAAACTGCTTCACAATCTTCACGCTTGGTTCCAACACTTGTTTTTCCCACACACAACTCGTCGTCGACTCTCCGCCGTCTAACGCCACCACTCCACCACCACCTTCCACCACCACCACCCCCTCTTTATTTTTCATTTTCCTTTTCAATTCTATTGCTTTCCTAAATGCTTGCGTGGCATCAATCTTGTGTAGGTCCCACCCAGCTTCTCTCAACCGTTGGATTTTCCCTAGTTGCCTCTTTGCTAACACTCTTGTATTCAACTTTATTAACCTCACCGCCCTATCATATTCCGCCACGTCAGCACCACGACCACTACTATTATTTTTTTTATTGTTGTAGTAATGTCTGAAATAATTTTCCAACTCAGGGACACCAATAGCTTTCAATATCCCAAAATGTTTGTCCACTTTGGACAACTCTGACTCAAAAAACTCACCCAATTCTTCCAACATACCAGACTCAAGCATCTCATCAACTCGAATATCCAAATATTCATTCAAAACATGCAAATCCACGTCGACCCAGATGAAGCAACAATCATATCTCAAATCCTTGCATAAAAAGTCAACGGAGTTTGACTCATCAAAAACATCAAAATCTGGGTCAAATCTCTTAGCAAGAAGTGAATATATGAACGAATTTGAGCCTCCTACGATAAAAGGTATTTTTCTTCGATTAATAATTTGTGAAATAATGTCCCCACCTCTTGTCCGAAAAGTCAACGGAGTGAACTCAGGCGTTGACTCAGTGGGTTGAAATTCCCCTAGAAGATGATGTGGCACACCTTTTCGTTCAATTAATGGGATTTTATTTGTTGTATTATCAAGGCCTTTGTAGACTTGCATTTTATCTGAGTTGATAATTTCGGTTGATTTCAAGAAAATTGTGGATAAGTCAATGGAAAGTTTTGACTTTCCTGACCCAGTGGGACCCATTATGACAACGACTTTTTGTTTGCGGCGGTTGAGGATATTTTTCGCCGCCGTGGTGACGGTGGCGCCGCCGTTGGAGGCAGAGGTGGGGGCCATGAGGGGTAAATAGTAGTGGTGGCTTTGAGTGTAGGCCCAACTTGTTGAAGGAAAAATAAAGGGGGTTTTAGTATTGGTGTTGGTGATAGTTAGGTTAAAGAAGTGAGATTTTTTCGGAGAAAATAACGTAGTATTCAAAAGTGGAAATGAAAATTTTCTCATAAAGGACAAATTTTTAAGGTTTTTGTTTTTTTGTTTTTCAAGAGAGGAAAATGCTGAGGTTGTTAGTATAAACATACCATACGGAATACATGAAACTTTTACATTTTACAATACGTATGGATATGCATGAGGTTGTACACCTAGTGTGCTGGCACTAGTACTACAAGACTATGAGGTTAGGATTAGTTGGACCAAGTCGGGAAATGGATTAATATAAAATGGTAGCAAATTTGTGTGAGTTTAAAAATGGGGTTTTTGTTTGATGGAAAATGAAGGGATAGTGGTAATATTTGGTTAAGAGGAGCTCAAGTTTTGGAACAAAATGGAAGTGTTTTGTTGTTCTTTGTGAAAGAAATGTACAGGGAGTGAGAATAGGAGAAACAGTGTATAAGTATATTCGCTGGTGTGAGTTATAAGAGATTATTGATGTGATGGCTTGTATGGCAGCTTTCATTGGGAAACAAGTGTAGAAGAAGTGGGACTCTGCTTTATAGGAATTTTTTTTAATGTTCAAACTGCTTTGCTTTTGTCTCCTAGAATCTTAAATAGAGATTTTACATGAGCCCTCGTGTTGTATTTAGGTTTTCATTTGGTCGAAATTTGAAAATAGCCCCTTAAACTAATTTTCATGATTAATAATACTCCGCAGTTGGCCAAGGCCTAGGCGTACCGTGACCTGGATGATCGATCTCAAAGAGAAATATCCAAATCAAATTTTGATTTGGCTTTAAAAACGTCAAATTCGTCCGTTATCCTAACGGATTTATCGGATTTTGGCCCACTTTAATTGAAGCCGGTTTTTTTTTATCAATTCAAGCGCTGCATTTTTATTTATATTTCAGCCTGTTTGATTTTGGTTCACTATATATAATATTTACAATAAAATAATAATAAACTCCCAAAGTCCAAAAATAATAACATAATAAAGTTCAAAACTCAAATATCTAAAAACATTTAATAATAATAAAGCCTCAAAAACGTCCAAATACTAATAAGAATAAGCCTTCAAACGTCAAATACAAGAATAATAATAAGTACAATTATCCAAACATCGTATCATTAATAAATTTCAAATGTCTAAAATAAGAAAATATCGCAAACAAATCGATATGCATTCAAAAACAACTCTCAAGCAAGTTTCTAAAAAAAATAAAATTCACCTATACAAAAATTAAATAAATATATTAGCCAAGTAAATATAAAAATATAAAGAAAAAATATATATAATTACAAGAATAACGATATAAACATACCATGAAGGCAAATCCATCTTTCATATCAATACATCACAAATCCATCGAATCCGTATGGTTCACCCATATTACGGTAATAAAATAGAATGGAATGCTCCTTATACACTACCCAAATAACAAACAGAACATGAAAATAGAAGTTTCCTTTTATTCCTTCAAAGTAAGCTAAGTCGAAGGCGGAGACAAGGTCACGTACAACTTCACAGATGTGCAGTCTTTCCCCTGAAAGAAAGTCCCTATCAGTTCTTGCTCATCAGTTGGAGAATGGGGGAGGCGTTTAATATATTACATTTCAATGTGAAGGAGTGATCATTCATACTTTAGCAACTTCCAAGCACTTTATAGGCTTCAGGATACTGCATAAAATAAATGTCAGCATGTGATATAGAGCACCAAAAGAAACATGAAAAAAATTATATTCATGTCAAACGAATAAATTAATAAACAACTAAAATTCGAAATAATAACTAAAATAATAAAAAAATTAATAAACAAATTAATATATTTTATAAAGATTATCTAGTTTTTAGTTAAGCGATCCTATTTTCAAAAGCATATATAAAAATTGATCAACTAATTAAGATAAGTTATGTGAAATAAAAAAAAAAGGTGAAAAAAAAAAATTCAATCTTGATGAAATGAAAGGAGTATTATAATATGAAAACCGAAATTTAATGATGTATGAAGGCTTTTGCAGATAATTCTATAAGCAATTGAAGCTCCTCTTAAAATCAATATTTTAATATTTCCTTCAAATCTTATCAATTGACGATTTTGTTTTTATAGAAGTTTGGAGAATGAATAACTTGTTTTATAGCATATTCGCCTCAAAATAAACGATAATCTAAAATTTATTTTTTATAATAAATATCAAGCTTCGTGATTTAATATATCTTTTACAATTCCAATATAACTTTTATATTTTCAATATAATTTTTTTTACAATCCTAAATGTAAATTAATTATACCTTAATGAAATACTTTTTTCATTTAAATAATTATTTATTTTGAAATGGAAAAAATATATGATATATCTCTATTAGAGAGTTTTACCCCATGTCCACATCAAATTGGTACGACAAAGTGTAATATATCAATATATTGGTTAAAAATTTTAAATACATTTTTATGTTACTATTTTCTACATGTTTAAATAATAGAGCTTACAAGATCTAGTGTTTTCAAAAAGATAGCCTTATGAGTAAAAGAAACCATCATAATATGGAGATTTAAAAGATGTTAATTTTGTATATATCTTTTTATGAACTTTTTTTTAAACAAACAGTAAAAAAAAAAAAGCAATTGCACCTCATTAGATAATGTTGGTCCTAAGAAAAGTTTAGCCAAAATAATGGGAACAAATACTTCAGAGTGGTCAGAACCTAACAAGTACATTTTGTAAGTCCATCATTACATAAACTTACAAGCACATCCTTTTAAAATGCCATATGACACAAATTAAATACTTTTATTGAGTTTGTTTGTAATAATAGCTATTTTTAGCCACAACTTAGTTTGTAACAAGGATGTTAAGTAGTGCATATATATGAGCTAAAAATACACCTACATGGCTACATAAAAACTTGGAACAAGTAATTACATTAAAAGAAAATTGAACATTCTTTTTTAGTTTCTAATGATCGAGTATTCGGGACCAACTTTTACATACCTCAACTAAGCACTTTCATGGTTTTCATGGTTTGTGGTTGTTGATAATGTTCAGTATTATTTTGAGTAAATGACAACATGCATGAAGAATAGATATTGAGTTATTGTCAAACTAACACCCTTTATTATACCACTAGTTAATAATAAGCCAAGAAACTTAGTTTGGCTATCATATGGATATTATTGTTAACGTTTTAATCCTCATAATTTATTCATTAACTTCAGGTCAACTACATATGCTCTCATTTGGCTTCAACTATATACTCATACATTATAAATTTTGCGATGGAATCAATTTTGTCAACAGTTTTGTTTTTTTCATGTCATACTCTATTTCAATATAATTGTGTAGAAGAAAGGGGATAATATAACGCTAGCAATTGCAAACAAAAAGGAAGACACAATGTAGGGGCCTGTTATTTGATAACGGTTACATGCTTTCATATATATTAAATTTATAAGTACGAAGTTCATTAATGCTTATTAATATTCATATGTGAAGAAATTTCAACGTAAAAATTGCAGACACATTACTAAAACGTACTCATTCCCAAGATGGTACAATTAAAAATTCAAAAAAAGTGTACCAAAATTATTTTATTCACTTAATTAAAAATGCGTATCTCAAAATTCGTTAAATGTTTGGCACAGACATTTAAAAGTTAAAAAATATGCTTATATAATTGACATTAATAATTTTTTTATTAAGAAAAATGGTACATATTACCTAAAATGTACCCAAAAAAAGAAAATATATCAAAAAATAATATAATTTATATTTTAACTATTAATAAATCATTAATGAACCGTAACTTTTTTCTACCTGTTATTTGACAGTCCAATTAGTTGCTGAAGGACCGACGCCACTTATGCTTATTAATTATGTTCTTGCATGATATAATTTGATCACTATCATAAATAAATATTGCCGCCAATTACACTATAAACTAAATGAAGTTACACCTTACCCCCATATTTTATTTTATTGAATATAAGACCTTTCTATCATAACAAGTCATAATCTATTTCAAAAATGATAAAGAAATTCTCTCGAAACTAAAGAATGCTGTTCTGTGAGAGAAAAATTAGCTGCCAAGCAGAGTAACTTTGGGATTTCGGAGGTTCCACCTGCTCCCGACCTCGAGGACTTTGGAGGCGATATTTCGAGGTAGGTCAGACTTGTCCGTCCCGACCTTGCCCCGACGCAGGCGTTCCGGCGAATTTATTTTGGAGCCAGGCTTTTATACTTATAATCTTCAGAATCCTTATATAGGCGAAAGATGGTTTTCTTATGTGCGTAGTAAATACCACCTTTAAAGGCGAGGATTAAAATAGATAGAATTTATGAGAGATTCAAGAGAGCTCATAATGGTAGACCAGAATCGAGCTTACGTTTGAAAACACTCAATTGAGATATCTCTTGCTTCTGCAGATTCGAAAGCTTATACATTAATTGTTGACAGAGAATCGATTCTCGAAATTAGAATACCCTTCAAAGTGATTATTAAATGATTCAAGAATGTACGATTATCTCCTCACATCGGCGCCGAATCAGTGGTAAATCTTATTATGTTTATTTTCAAGTAATTTGATTATTTTTGTTCTTATCATGTCCGAATTAGCGGGTATCAATCCTAATGATCTTAGTAGTAATTAGTGAGCAATTGATGATACCACAATTATTGTTAATTACGTTAACATCGTGACGTTGTGTATTCCGGGCGGATTCGAATTATTATCACTCATGAAATCACAATAATAAATTTAAAAAATCTTTACCAAGAAACCATCCACAAGTAAAATAAAAATTGACTAACGTACTTCCTACCAAATTCACATACGGAGTATAATATATAAGTAGATGGATGGCTAACTAATTAATATACTGATAATAATTGGACATCATCAAATTAATGAACACTGAAAGCTCGATTAATGAATACTTTAACTATGATACATAATACGTAGTACTATATAATAAATTAAATATAACGAGTGGATGTACGAAGCTTCTACACCTATTTGGAGAGAGATAAAATATTTTGCAAGTAGTATTTAATTAGTTAATAATGCGTCATCTTGCTAATGGTAAGCTAAAGCTTTCGGTTAGAAATCTCTCTTTTGGTGGAGTCCACGATGGTCGACGAGACAGATGTTCAGAGGATTTAATTAACATTTTTTCCTCAAATGAAATACTTTTAGGAACAAAAACTTTATACAGCTTTAATTTTTTTACCAAAGGTTCCATAACGCCATGACTAACTATATAGACATGTAAGGGCATGTAGATCCAATTAGCTCCAGAGAGTGTTTCTAATATTGATGATATTCCTCTGTGGAAGCTTTCCAATAATGGCGAGTTTAGTTTCAAGAATGCTTATGAGGAGATCCGGACCCCTATGAGCCGTCTCCTATCTATTCCGCTATCTGGGCCTCTACTATTCCTAAAAAGATGTCTTTCTTGGTCTGGAGAATCTTGAAGAGTTGGCTTCCTATTGATTCTCTTCTCCATAAAAAGGGAATCCAATTCGCCTCTAAATGTCAGTGTTGTCGTAGTATCGAAGCCTTTAATCACGCCTTTCCTCAACAACTTGTATTGCTATCTTCAGTCCGGGATCATTATGCTGATTTTGGCTTTACGGAAGGCATCTTCACTCAACTCCATCTTGTTTTCAAGGCTTGGAGCCTTACTGTGTCTAAAAAGGGTCATATTCGGCCGCTCATGCCCAGGCTTATTCTTTGGTCGCTATGGGGCGGCCCGTAATAAGACTAAACACGGGGAGCAACGATATTCCTTTCATGGGATCGTCTAACAGATACATTGGGCTTGCTATCAGCTATCCGTTGCTTCCGTATGACGCAGAAGACAAACATCGAAGGGGGACTCGGGCGGCCGGCCTTTGTTCAATCACTGTCTATCCTACCAAACCGCCAATGTAGTGAAGTTTCATGAAATTGTTGTGGATTAAACCTCCGAGCGGTCATTATAAACTGAATATTGATGGTGCTTTAAGGATGCTTCGAGGAGGGCCTTGGAGGTATCATTCGATTGCAGTGTATTGTTATGGCTGTTGGTTTTTGCTCTGGCTCGCTCGCTTTTGATGCGAGCTTCGCGCCTACCATATTTTTTGGAGCCGTGTGTCCTCCGAGGCTTCACGGATCTCCGGTGTGAAATCGATTCCTTGTTTTCCCGGATGCCGTATAGTAAGAAAGCTCTTATTGGCTTAGACATAATATGGAGGTCCAGATTTCTTTTCTTGTACCTTAGCAGTCGGAGTTTACTCCATGTTTGGTAGCGAATAAAAACCAGCGGCCGGACAGTACAAGTCGGCCGTAACACCGATCATTCTCCTGCGCCCGATTGAAAGTGGACGCAAGCTTTTCTCATTATGCACTCTCGAGTGGGTGTTCCCTATGTTTGCGGTCGATTTCAGTATGCCGTTTTTCAAAGCCTGCTTTGAATTATGCCGAAGACTCGCGTCACCCGCCAAGGGTGTTATTATCTTTCTTTTTGTATCTTTTGTATTATCTCTTTTGATTGTTTATTATCTGCTTATCAAGTTGCTTCTCTTTTGGCTTATATGTTTTGGCCGGTTGAGCCCAACCCTACTTTTTAGATACGATCTAAGCGCTTTTATTTTCTTGCTTTTCTCGTATTTAACTCCAAGACGACGATTGACAATTTTATCTGGACAATTCTTAGTGCCCCTGTAAGGCTTACCTTAAAAAAAAAAAATGTAAGGGCGCAGTGGCATGATTATACTAGCATTAATCTATCGGATTCCATTAAAACTCCGAAATTAAACTTGTTTGGACGAGCACACTCCACGCCGACCCTCGTGATTTGTATCCCTTTAAAAGAAAGAAAAAAACTATATTAGATATATAAATAATGCATTATATATGTTGAAATTTCAAACGCTAAATTTCTTATTTAAATATATATGGTTAATTTAAAATCCAAATTATATTTTAAATGATGAATAAAATATGTCAGGCCTATTAAAATGGAGGCAATATTATAAAGAAAAGCTTAGAATCATATGATATTGTCTTCTTGCTAAGAGGTCTATAAAATAAGTTCAAGTTAGAATTGAGCACTTTTGCATGCACATGTGTGGTGTGTCTCCCCGCATGATGTAGAGATAGATAATAGTGTTCTCTAATTATTAAACTTTGAACTTCGAAAAGACCTACATATATATATTTGAATAATTATGTTATGCAGCACCAAATTAACAGGAGGTAATACTCCCTCCATTTCAAAATAACTTAGAAATTTGAGTTTTTAAATTTTTCCAAATTAACATGGAAATTTGATTAATTTTATTTGAAATACCGAAAATACTCCTAAAAGAAATCTAAAAACATACTCACATCTGGGCTGATGAGCATCTTTTGTGAAAATATATATTTTTTGCCAATTTCAATTCGAAAATATATTTTCGACCCGAAACACATTTTCGCCCATTTTGACCCCCCGAGTAATATTTTCAAATTGCTTCACCTCGGCACTATATTTCTTAATCGCTTCAACAATATTTTGGGCGCTGACTCCGGCCATATTTTCGACTCAAGCTTCGACTGCATGACTATATTTATACCCGCTTCGACTACGACCATATTTTCGGGCCGTTTTCTCAATTCTCGACCATATTTTCTGGTCTGCTTTCAACCCGAGGGACATTTTCAGTCTGCTTCTCCCTAACCATATTGCCCGATTCACCCCGACCATATTTTATGGCTCTCGTTTCACCAAGGACTATATTTTCGGTCAAGCTGACTCTCGACTCATATTTTCTGCACTAAGCTAATTCGAGACCATATGCTGGGGTCAAGCTTCGAATTCGGGACCATATTTTTCGGCCTTTCTCCGACTCCCATACCATATTTTCGCCTGCTTCACTGATGAGCACCAGCTTCGCCTGCAACTATCATTGGGGTCTCAAACGGGCCAAAATATGGTCCTCGGCCTAAACGGGGCGGTAATATGGTCGTGGCCCGAACCGAGCCGAAAATATGGTTTGGGGTCGAAACTGGGCCGAAAAATATGGTCCTGATCGAAAAAAATATGGTTTTGGGTCGAACGGGCCGAAAATATGTTTAATGCACGCATTTTAGCAACACAAACCGAAAAGTTTAGACGATAAACAACACACAAGATAAAATGTTCGATAACTACAACGTAATAATTGTTCAAATACTAAATTGCAAACCATAAATACAAATCGTTCTAACACCGTGATATTTACATAAAATAAAAATAAACCATAATTGTTTTAAAGTACATAATAATATAAAACCAAACACATTCACTATGTGTTTCTTCGAGTCGCCAATCGTGGCGGTTGCGCGTGGTCGCTGTATGATACCCCCCGCAGATCATCAACCTCATCCTCTTACTTGCGCGGTAAGATGATCAATCCCAAGACCCTGTCTATTGATATCTGCCCTCATACCCGCAATCTCGGTAAACATTTTGCTCATGCCGGTGTTTAGCATCTCCAACAAAGCTCGATCGGATGTTCCATGAGGGCCCCGTCAGTCGCATGCAATGTAAATCGGGTCAGGATAAAGTTAGCCGGTTCCCCATTACTGTGTCCATCCTAATGGCGCATCGGGGTGGACACTACAAACTTCCACACATCATCCCTCACGAGCTCAAATTGCCTCGAAAACTTCCCAATTTAGAACGCAACACACCCTCCCACATATACAACCCCCGGCCAAGCTGAAATCTAATTTTTCCGATCTACTTTCCCGCCTTATATTGTACCATTTGTTGACTCCTTCCATAATGGGAACATTTCTTGGATACATTAACCAACATATGAGAGATGATCATGCCATATTGATGCGGGAGCTTATTCTTTTGGTAGCTCATATGTTCTATCATCATATGCGGTAAATTAACCGAAACCCCACTAACAAGAGCCCACGTAACAAAAGCATGTATAAAAGTAAGCTCCGACGCCCCACTATTAGTGGGCAAAAGGACCCCTTGAACGACCTTCCAAACAATCTTTTGAAGGCCGTTCAAATTGTACTTATACGCTATATGAGATTTCTTAGCCCTACGACCATTGTTAAGAATCGCCTCTAATAATCCTCCTAGTCAACGGATACTTTTCAGACCACCCTTCTACGTAATCATAGTATCCCGCCCTACTCATACCAAAATGCTCTAGCTAAATCTTCTTCCGTAAAACTACATTTACCATTAATATTATAACGTTAAACCATGCCCCCATTCAAATTAACAACCTTAAGCTTAATTATGAAATTGATCGACTATGTCAAGTACCAATTACTAACAAAGTTGGCAATTACAAGCCGGGTACTAATTACTATGTCAGTACCAATTACTTTCAACAAAGAATTATTTTGATTGTATTTAGATTGCTTAGATTTGTGAGAAAAACAAGCTCAAGGCCCTCCCTATTATAGAGGCCAATAACGTGGAATGTCAAGAATCCTCGCAGAATAAACGCACACGGCCAATATAAACGCTGCAACGCTTTAGTGCTAACGGATATAAAACTAGTCGTTTAAGAATAGACGTTACCACGCTCGAATCGACGTGGTAATGTTTATTCATAATACTAGCCGTTATCTTCACCAACGTTCGAAAATAATATAGTCATTGAGATCGCCGCTACCACGCTTGATCGACGCGGGTAACGCTTTATTCATAAACAGCCGCTTGTAATAGCAAACGTCAAAATATAGATGTTGGTACTTCAACGTGGTAACGCCGCCCTTAATGTGCTATCGCAACGCTTTGTTACGCAACACACCGAAACGTTACCCCTTTTATGTGACACGCTACCACGCTTATTACACTATCTTAATTTCTCAGAATCGCCACAAACGCCAGTAACGCTCAAATTTAACGCTAAGCCACGCCAAAGTTCCCCGAGACACTAAGCCGAAGTCGAAACAGTGCCTCCGAATTACGCCGGGCCCGCCTCGATTCGCTCATATCACCGGCCCGGTCGGCCCCCTTGACACGTCTACATGTAGTAACGTCTACTTTCAGTCTTTCACTCCAAAAAACGGACAACCATTTGTTGATAATGGAAGTCCACCAAGTCCATAATCAAGCCCATTAAGTATTGGTTTTAAATATTCTACGTCTTGAGCCGGACTTGATTATTTTATTAAGGTCAGTAGTCCAGCCCAATTAACAAAAAGAATGTCTTATTACTACTTTTTTTTTATTTTAGATTTAATTTTTTTTCAAAATACTTAGTAATTCTAATATAAAAAATTATATTTATATTTTTAATATACTTTCCGACTATTTTTATTATTAAATTAATAACTAATCAATTATATACTCAATTAATCGACATTTTATATTTTTAATGCACTTTATTTATTTTTATTTTTATTATCTATGTACAAACGACAAAAAAGACAACTAAAAGAGAGTATTTTTTTCGCTTTTCATATAAATTCATTTTATAGTAATTAATCACTAATGTATTAGCCAAGTAAATTAAGAGCATGTCTGTATTGAATCAACTCTTTAACAGAGGCCTTCTTGGAGCAAAATGGTCAGTCCAATTTTATTTTATTTTAATTTAATTTAATTTAGAGTTGTTAAATATTTCTTCATTACATTTTAGCTCATCTTAAGTCTCAACTTATGTCTTTATGTATTCACAATTTAGCTTACTAGATACTCCTTAGTAACTAAAGGATCGTCCACTTTTGAATTTTGATTAATTGTATTGAGATATATCACGATGATACAAGTGTATCGAGTAGAAGATTATCGAGAAGCATCGGAATGGATGATTATTTAGTAGTATTAGGTTTATAATTGGGCCGAGCCTAACTATATTAGGTTCAAGTTATTTCCCATAAATATAGGCACCTCTATTGTAATCAGAACAACAATTATCATTAATAATATTCTATCTTTAAAATTTATATTTTAATATCAATAAAATATAACAAAATATTGTATTTTTTGAAGTCCATGATCATTGAAAAAGCAAACTCGCCCATCTTTTTGGGATGGAGGTAGTAGTATAAAGCTGCACCCTTTAGCATATTGATGAGAATCTTGGCATTCATGTAGTTTTAGGTGAACCAATGTTGAATCTTGATTGAACTGCTTTAGAAAGATTGAATTTTAGATGCCCATAAGATGATTTGTATGCTGATTTATCGGTTGTTATAAGTTATAACCTTTATGATTTGTGGATTTGTAGTAAAACATGTTTGACTATGTCAATATCGCGGATCAAGTTACTACAAAACAAGAGGTTTAGTAGTATTAGGTTTAAGTTATAACCTTGATGGATGTGTTTGTTTAGGTGGAGCATATCATACGAGAGCAAAATGTGTGGGCTGCATATGTGATAATGGAGATGTTCTGCAAATTCATTCTTGCCTGTGTGCCGATCCTTGAAAGCCAAAGGTAAGACAATCTCACATTCATTTTTCCCTTATTTTCTTGCTAGAATTCCGTGGTGTGGTATTGCGTTGGATCATTGAAGTAGTCTGTTAATTAAATTGTTATGTTTACTTGCATGTTTCTACGATGAGTATAATGTAAACGGTATGAGATTGCTTTTTCTTAGCTACATTAAAAGTGGTATGCTTAATTGCAACTCATACATTAGTCATGTGTGTGCAATATTATAGTATGCTGTCAGGATAGTTGCAGCCTTACCCCTGTGATAATAGATAGGTTGGTATTGAATTGAGAGTTGAGATCCAAGATGAGGTGCAAAGACTATATATTACTTCACAATAGATAAGAAGGGTAGGTAATATAATGAGCCATTTTGATTTATTCGATTATATCCAATAGCCAGAGATTATAAAATATTTGATCCCATAGGACATGGAAACATGTTTGGATCTCTGAACTTGTTATAAAAATTATTGTAAGTACTATTATACTTGGTGTTCACCACTAGCATTAGTGTAAGTAAGAATACTGCTGAGCAAGATTGCTTTGATCATCCAGTTAGTATTATGACACACACAGACCTCTGGTTTACGATTTCTAATATCAATTTTTTTGTGCTTTTTGCATCTTTTCGTTGAGCAGTGAGCCAGGGACTGTCCAACAGATTTGCAGGAAGCAGTGGCAAGTATAATTTTTGCAGTTCCTAGATGTTCAGACTTGCTGCATGTTAGGAATTTGTTTGCTGCAAAATATGGGAAGGAGTTCATATCTGCTGCCTCGGAATTTCAGCCTGATTCAAAAGTGAACCGTACAGTAAGTAACTTTGGTGATTCTTTCTGGTTAACTATATGTGTGATCCCCTGAATTAATGCTCTGACCTTTTCCCAGATTTTTGAGAAACTTTCTGTCAGTGCTCCATCTGCAGATATAAAGCTTGAAGTTTTAAAGGAAATAGCACGAGAGTACAATGTATAGTGGGATTCTTCCAAAACAGAAGCCGAACTAAGAAAGAATCCAGAGGATCTTCTGGTAATTAATTTGCATTTCAAGTTCCCAATTTTCATGGTATTGATATTTTTGAATTATCATCTTTGATGCTGCTCAACTGTCCGTACATTGCGTATTGTGCTAAGTTAGCATGGTATAGTGATAATTGTCAACTGTCCGTACATTGCGTATTGTGCTAAGTTAGCATGGTATAGTGATAATTGTTGCTACATAATTCAGCCTTGGCAGTTAGAAGTCCTTAGTGATTCCTTATCTAATTTTTTCTCATGTCCCCCATCATGGAGACCCTTAATTCGACCAAGATGCCACTTTATATAAAAGATGTCCATTTGATATATCTAATTATCTTGCATTCCAGTAATATGTGTCAAATGTTGGGAATTCTGTAGAATGGACCAAAAAATATATCTGTAGCTTCGACGGCTTCCTCCCAGTTGGATGCTGCAGCCGAGCCTTCTATCACGTCTACACATGATGTCCGAGGAGCCCAGACATTTAAATCTCGAATATCTGAGTCCAATATTCCATGTCCAGTCGCCAATACAAGCAACATCTGACAAAAACAAACAGTATGGGCTCTAAGGGCACTGATCGTAAGGATGTGAGAACACTACCATCAGATGTCTTAGAGAGGGCTCGAGCAGCTCTTGCTGCAGCTGATCGTGCTTCGTCTTCTGCTCGTTCTGCGGTTGAGCTATTAAATCATTGAACTAGATCACTGAAGCTAGAGGAAGGAAGGAGATAATGCTCCCTTTATGTGGAGTTCAAATGTTCAATAGTTCTTTGATGTGATCCTCTTTTCTTCTTCACCCCAATATCCTTCTTTCCTAGCTTTGCTTTGCATGAACAATTTTTCTTTCAGAATATCAGTTTGGTATAAACTTGTGCATATCATAGTTTATAGAAAAAATGAGTGTGCTTGTAATATGGAAATTTGTGTGTATTATCATTGTATGCTCTTGGATTTAAACTCTACAAGGATTTTACTTGGTAAGAATAGCCTAATACTATTTTGACTTTTGAGAATCATGGACTTTACTTTGACTAGTGTGGGCCTACTTTTAGTATTTCGGATTTTGTCTGAAGAATTTTAATTTCTTCATTCACAGAAAGTACTAAATTTTGTACTAAGTACAGTAGTTGAAGTTAAATGATTCGATTTGATAACAAAATATTTTCAAAATTTTGGGGAACTAAATTTATAAACTTAATAATGATATCAATGCAAGCAAATTGAATGTTTCCTTCCACAAATAGGCTCTTACATACCTGAATTTTTGTGAGGAAAATGAAAATCTTCGTCCATAATTCAAGTTTTAATGCTCAAATTTCTTGTGCTAATCGTTTGAGGCAGGTTGAACAAGATCTTTAATGGTTTATTTTCTGCCCTGTCCAATAAGCGCTTACATTGTCCCAAATAAATTCGGATCTAATCTATTTGATGTGTTAATTTCTTATAAATTAACAAATGGATGACAAATATTGTTTTAAAAGAAAACAATGTCTCACTATCTTAACACCTTATATCATTTTGACATATTCGTATTTGTGACATGATCTTACACCCTCATTCGAATCAAAATTCTTGATTTCAAACCTCATCACACATTTTAAATAAGCATTTGAATTATTGTACGTTCCATTATTTATAAGCATACAATTATTGTTCACAATGGACAACGTACAAAATATACAACTATCTCTGAAATAGAATCCAAATGTTTGAAACATCAGGTTGGACAAGAGTAAGGCTACATAATTCCACTAGAGATGCTTTCTACATGATTTTGGAAACCTTCTGAGTGTACCCAAATCATAATAACATTTCTTGACCCTAAGGAAAATGAACTATACCACTATCAAATTGTCATAAAAAAGATATCCACTATCTAGATATATATAGGGGCACTCCACAATGATTTTCCTAACAATTTTGGGAGGAACAAAATCAATGTAGTGAATAATCCACAAAGATGAAGACAAAGTTGGTAGTACTGAAGGAGTGTCCTATTTTGCATCTTCTTGCACAGACAGACTACCATTACATACAATTGGGACAACAATATTGGTGATAGGACATGTTCAAGAGGTGATCAAACAACTGATACCAAGTCCCCGGGTCAGATATGCTATATGTATTTCTGACTGATAATAACATACCATCTCATCTGCACTCACATACATAAGCACACAATAATGTACAATTTTCTTTTATAGATTCTTCGTTTAAAAAATTAGCATGAGAATCGTTTGAATAGGCTGCGCGTTTTTAATATTTCAAATATGCACAGGTGGTAACTTTAGACTTTTGAAAATATCTTTTTGTATGCAGGCTACTCTTATGTAGTAAATATAAAGGCAAAAGATATTTTAAATATAATCCATTTCATGGGTCATTTTTTAAATAACAAACAACAATTGGATGATATTTATACATTAATCAATTTTGATTAATTAAAAAATAAAATAAAACATCATCTTATTGTCATTTGGCACCCTCTTACTTGAAAAACTATTGCCACCTCTTCCCGACATTACAGCATGCCATTCGTCATCTCGTATCAAGTTATCTTAGCGACTCGATAGATGATATATTATTTCTCAACGACTTTGCTCCGTGGGTCAATTTCATAATAGTAGATCTAGTGTATTCAATGAAGAAGAAAAATTAGGACATAATTCAAAGGCAGGATCTCAAATCTAGAAGCAGATCTAAATGTAATGTCTTGGACTTTGATCAACACAATAGATGATATATTATTTTCACCAACAACTTTTTGCTCCATTGGGTCAATTTAATAGCTGGTAGATGGAATTCATATTATTATTGTGAAAAGAAAATTACAGATTTATAATTCAAAGATGAGGTCATCTAAATGAATCTAAATGTGATGTCTGGACTTTAGTCAACTGATTAATTTCACCTGACCCTCTTCCTCTCATCACCTTGAGAGGGTGAGAAACTTTATTTTTGAACCTTTATATAAATTAACAAGAGCAAATAAAATCAACTGTTATCTTGTGAATTATAGAATCAAACTCAAGGAAAGCGCTCAAAGATTTAATTTTTAACTTATTTTTCTTCTTGAGTTTGGTCTATGATAAAGTTATAGTTATAGCATGTGGTGTTAGATTAGCAATGTTTACGCTCATGAACTATTACGTAATTACTGACCTCATTGATGAAATAAATGTTGTAGATTATTAGAAAAAAATATTATTTTTTGGGATTTTGGATGGTTCATTTCTATTTCCTTGTTTTCTTTGGACTATAGGGGAAGAAGTGGTGTGGGAGGGGTGTTGAGGGGTGGAGTGTGGAGTTAAATATGTTTATTTTATTTTAATTAATCAAAATTGATTAATGTATTAAACACTCCCAATTAAGTGTTGTTGTTTAAAAAATGACCCATCATTGAACTATATTTAAAAGGGCTAAAGGCACTAACTTGTAAACAACTTTTACTAGGGTTTCCATTCCATTCCTCCAATTTTTAACTTGTTCCATTCCATCCTTTAACTTCCGAAAATTAGCAAATTTGAATTTGACGTCAAAATGGCGTTTAAATATTAACTCCGTGAGGTATTTAGTCAAATAACACCATTCTCCCTCTTACCTACCGTCCTCCTTTATTGCCCCCTTTCTTCAGCTACCTCATTTCTATCTGTTCCTCCTTACATGACCTCTTCTCAGTATGTCTTCTAAATTTAATCTTTAAGGCTTGAGCCGTCTTAATCCCAATTTTCTTCAAAGCAACTTTTTGTAAAAGGTATTCCTGACTCAAAATTTAGAAATTAAAATCAGAGGAACAAGGAGGGGTTTGAAGAGGAATTCTAATCAACTCTTGAGGAGGGAAGAATTTGATTTCATTTATTCATTCATTTCTACGTTCGATCTCACCGGCATACAAATGGAACAAACGATGATTCTATTAATTTCAGGTACCTTTTTTTTTGCGGTTTGGGCAATTAAATTAGGTTTCAAATGTATTGAAATGGAACAGGCTGTTCGACATTTCTCGCCGATCTTAACGGTTTTGTTTTAGGAGCAAGCCAGCGCCATGAAGTTGCAATAAAACGAGTGATTGAATGGAAAATCAATTCAAATAATAGCGGTGCGTGGAATGTAGAGACAATGTTTAAATCATATTAAGCAACTACTGCACACTATTTGGGCACAATGTATAAACATTTTTTGAGAATTCACGCGCAAATATCACCTTAGCGACTATCGGTGTATTGTCGATCCCTCGGTATGGCTAGAGCGCATCTCTAACGGCGAGCGCGCCTGAAAGGCTGCGCACATGCGACCTTCTCACCCGCAGGTAAAAGGATGTACAACCATCTATGAATTATGGACCACTGAATCTTATTTGTTATATATTTCTTCTTTGAGGTTAGATTGAATTTGGGGGTGGGGTGATGATTGGAAGTGATATGCCATCCATATTATATTTTGTCACATTAATATATTTGGTTCTGAGGTTTGCTAATAGCCAGGTATTCAGGCTCCATAACATAATGTGGTAGAAATGTATGATAAACTCGATATAAAGCATAGAACTATTAACAAACAAAAAGATGATAATAATCATCATTTCTATCAACAACAACAAGAGGCGATCAAAGAAATTGGAAAATTGGGGATCTGAGTACATTGCGGGTAACTTGACAAAGGCGTGTTAGTAAAATACCCATCACGGAGTTAGTGTTTTAACGGACATTTGACGTCAGGTTAAATTGCCAATTGTCGGAAGTTGGGTGATGGAGATGGAACACGTTAAAAGTGTAGATGTCGAATGGAAACCCAGTAAAAGTTGGTGATTTAGTGCCTTTAGCCTATTTAAAATATCTATTTTGCGTTTACTCTGTTATAGTAGAGTTCGGTGTCAAAAGACATTTTCAAAAGTTGGTGCAAAAATCCTCCAGTGCTATTTGAAATGTTAGGCAGAAATGTTTGGGATATATTTGAAATGATTTGTTAGTTAGGAGTACCTGGATGAAATTAACCTTTAAGTTGTAGTTTCATTCCTTGGCTCTGAAGACACAAAATATGGAAATTTTGAGAGTCGTATGAGGTTGAATATGCATAAATTAGATCATTTGAGAAAAATATGGTATATATGTGAAAACTTATAATTATTTATGAGCATATATAATGAGCCAACCTTCATCACTATTACAAAATACACATGATTGCTTACTTGGGGGCACGTGTAAAAAAAGCGTCGAAGCACCCTACAGGTGACTTAGAGATGCTTGAAGTTAAATTATTTAAAGAAATTAAATTCTAAACACCCACCCCGTACATCAGCCCCTCCTTGTTCCACCTCAATATACTGCGCCTCCGCCCGCCCCCACGCCTGTTCAAAGCATAGCCCATTTCTGCTTCCCTCCGCCTGCGGACCACCATCAACTTCCCCTCCTCGGATCCTCCCGTTTCAACTTAACAATCTCCATACATGCTCCATTATCCAGGTAATTCTTTATATATTTTTAATTTTCAGACATTTGATATATTTTCAATTTTGATAATGTTTTTTCATTTTTTATATGAATTTTAAATTATAACTTTGTGCTCTTTAATGAAATAAATTGATCATAGGTAGTTAAATGTATAGTTTCAAGTAGTGATATGTGAATTTTTAAATGATAATATTTTAGTAGTGCATAGTTTCAAGTTGTAGTATGTGTTGATAATTTATGATTTGTTTGTTTTGTTGAGATTTTAGGTTGAATGTGTTGTTTTGTTGAAATTACATGTTTAATTTATGATTTGTGATTAATTTTGGATGTTATTTATTTGATTATTCATTTTGTATAAAGTTTGTTCGTATATGATTGTTGTACTAAACTCTTGTGTACTCTTAAGTTCTTCAAATTATGATGTGTATTTGGTTGATGAGGGTGGACAACTAAAGCAACACAATTTGAATTCTTAGATGGGTTCTCGTTTATCTCTCCACATAGGCAGTTTGCCCATACTCATTTTAATTGGATATACTACAGCATGAGGGCTTGATCTGTCGTCATGAGCACCTATATAATGAGATTAGGTATACTATAATTTATTTTAAATTAACTTAAAGTAGTTAATTTTCATACTAGTGTTATAGATATTTTGCTACTAAGTAATGTCATTGAAATAAAATTAGTAACCATTGGTGTTGGTTTCCATCAACACAAGACTGATTCACATGTATTATATGGATCCACTAAATTACATTACTCTGTAGAGCGTAATATGGTGCAGAAATCAACATGTATTCATTTGATTATATATAATATATATATATATATATGTTGTCTTATTTTATTATTTCTCATTATGTATTTGTTTATTGTAGTGTTATGAATGCATATCGTGGTACAAAAAGAAAGTATTGTAAGTAAAGAAGATGTTGAGCCGAGTATTGGATTCTGAGGTATATTTTACGTTACGTGATAACTAATTTGGTTGCGATACATTCGGAGGTTATAACTTTGGTTTGAATATCCGATTGTCGAAGCGGGATGAAGTACAGCCCTATTGTGATTCTATGTTTGTTTGTTTATTGAGGATATCTTAGAATCCGACAGTACGAGTCTTTCTTTAGCTATAAGTCCTTTTTTAATACTTGAATTTTGATATTAGATATGACATTGAAGTGTATAAGCTTTTCTTCGATGCCGGGCGTTTAAGCGTTTGGATGACAAAATTCTCAGTTCAAGAAGGTTGGGTATGGCTGTATCTACAGCAGGATATCTCAGAACATTCTAGATGAGAGATAGAGAACTTCATTGATGTGTTCTGAGCCTTGAGTATGTCTTTCAAAAATTTTGTAATTACTCGAGTTATTAAATTTGTAAGCAACTATACCCCAGATACGTTGATATATATTTGACTTGATGTTTGTTGGGTTATGTTTTGAATGAATTGTTGGTAATTATGATTTATAAAATGTTTTGGATTTGTTTTGATATTATTCTTCTTTGTTGAGGTTCTATTTTTTTATAAAATATCTATAATATACAAGTTACTTAGAAGGCGCTTTTAACAAGTGCCCTCAAACTTTTGACTTAGAGGGCCTTTTGAGCGCCTCTAAGTTAGAAGAAACACTTCAAGTAAGTAGCAAGGTCTCTTCAATAAAAGCGTCCTACAGTAGAAAGTGCCCTCTAAGTGGAGGCTCATTTAGAAACCCGCTCTAATTGCCCTCTAAAGTTAAAATACTTGAAGGCATATATTATAATGACTTTTTTGGTCTTTTTTTGTGCTTTTGAAGTGTTTTCTTTTGTATATTTTATAGTAGTGCATGAAACATAATGAAGAAGGCGATGACATATTATTAGTATTATTCCATTGCCACATATTTATACAATTACAACTATTATAAATGTACTATATATCTTGTTGAAGTATAAGTATGTATGCATAAATTATGAAACAATTACTGGTTCATGATATAGGTAAAATAATATGTGCAACGTAAATTAAATAATTTCAAGGATCATATGTGCAACGTAAGTTAAATAATGAGTAAAAGATCTATGAATTATACCATATTGGATATAATTATGCAAGTGATTCATCTAAGAACTTTATATTATGTGGATGATTAAATTAAGTATCAAAAATTTATAAATGATGAAATTGGAAAGAATAACGTTAAATGGTCTATGTCTCTATGATGTGATATTATTCGGTATCTATCTTTAACTATTTAGGGTATAGTTCAAGATGATGTAGCTTTGCCTGATTCCAAACCGACCAAATTCGTTCACTACCAATTGAACATTATAGTTGGTTAGTTAAGCCATTTTTTTAACAGATAATTTTGGTACACAAGCGTATGGAATCATAACAGGGGTGAGGAAGGGGCCCGTAGGACCATTGACCATAGGCGATAGCTCATGTCTCATTAGCTTTACAAGTTTGCATTTGGACCTTTTATTTTTACAATTATTGATTAAATGTTACTTGATGTTAAATGAATAATCTTATGTTATCGTCTATTAAGTTAATTTGTTTAACTCATGAAATATGTACGGTTTATGTTGATTAAAAGGTGTATGTAGAAGCAAGATGGACTCCTAATCTATTAATATTGGCGATCAATTTTCAATATCATCCCATACGTATATATTATCAACATGCTTACTTTGATATATCATATTAAAAACTTATGAGATTTTACCTAAAACTAATTAATAGTAAAATTTAACTTCAAATATCATAAATCACAGAATAAGTAGACCTATAAACTCACATGATGGTATCACATTTTCGTGAGACTTTTTTCCTTATCATCCACACTTGGAGCTTGATACATTCATGCAAATTTTAGAAGAAGCTAATGGGGTAGCAAGTGATAAATTATTAAAGGTCTTTCAATTTTCATTTATGCTAGGGTGATTTTGATACCTTACTTTGTTACTTGTATAATGAAGGTTTCAACAATTAATACCATCAATTAAGTTCTGAAGTCTAACTCTGTTTGTTGAAACATATTCTATTTGTTATAAACACTTATTATTTCTTTTATATAACTACTACAACATGTATTATGAATTTATATATTGAAATACATGTACTATATAATCTACTCTTCATCGCTATTTAAAAAAAATACTACCAT
This sequence comes from Lithospermum erythrorhizon, assembly GCA_019722365.1. Lineage (NCBI taxonomy): Eukaryota > Viridiplantae > Streptophyta > Magnoliopsida > Boraginales > Boraginaceae > Lithospermum > Lithospermum erythrorhizon. The sequence goes on along the minus strand of JADFUC010000300.1, from coordinate 83,948 downwards.
CAATTATCAATATATATGGGTTAATGTTATTAGAACTATATATTCTTGATAGTTTAATATATTAATATAATTCTACTATATACTCAAATGGTTTAACATTGTACTGACCAGATTATAAAAATACTTGAACTAAGTAAATCATTTTAAATGACATCTAAATATTTGAACTTTTTAAAATAAGTATCACAGGAAATAATTTTTAATACTAAACTTTGAACTTTTCAAATAGTAAGCCAGACTACACTGTAGATAAACTTAAGGGCAAAACTAAAGTATGTAAAAAGCCTCTCTACAGAATCTCTCTCAGATTCGATGGCATTGTTCACTTCCCCAAATGCAATTGGGGTTTACCACCGGATAATGGGCCTGGTGGTGGGGCAAAATTTCAAGATCGGAGGGTAGAGGCGGCGAAGGAAGGTGGTTAATCGTATGCTGCGGTGTTGAAGCAAAGGCGGCCCACATCATGGATAGTTGACCTACATGTCGAACCTCAATTGAACGGATAGAAACCATTAGTTTGAGATTCCGTATTAGGTTACTATGTTTAAGGAAGACACGTTATGAATATCTGTTTATTGGGTATGTCTTAAGGTTAAACCTAGTTTTGCCCGATATGGAGGTTTGTGAAGGCTGTGAATTTGAGCTTCGGGCGGTCTTGAGGTTCATCTCATAGGCAAGGGTTTGTTTATCTTCGGATGGGTCGGAGGCGAGGCGGGGAGCGTTGGAAAGGGTCCACGGAGAGCTTCCCATGACGTCACTCCTACATCCTGGAAGCCGTGGTCACTGGGGATGGCCTTGGAGAAGCCGGATGTTGACAATTTGCCTATATGGGTGCAGTATCCGCACCTTCCAATTGATTTGTGGACTCCGGAGGCATTGAGTCGTATCTCTACAGCCAGGCGGGAAACGTTGTTTCTTGGATGAATCGGGTGAGACGTTAGTACGCTAAGTTTGTGTGGAAGTGAAGGTCGAGAATACATTGTTTTGAAGAAAATTCTGTATAAAATATGCGAATAGCTATATGCGCTATCAAAAAGTGCATTACTACACAGTGGGTGCTAGATCTAAGTGTGACAATGTAAGAGTGTTTGGTCATCTTAGCTCATTGATATGAAATATCTATGAAGTGTTTACTAAACGGGTTGTGGGCAGGGATTGTAGTTGAAGGATGTCAACTTCAGTGTTTATCTGATTTGAAATTTATTGAGGTTGATCCGGCCACTTTGTTGCCTAAACTTGTGTAGGCGTGAGTGTAGTGGAGCTCGGCGGAATCACTTTGTTAGTAGAGGGGGATATTGAGGGAGTTCACTCCTATGAGTTATCACCTATTGGGGAAGAAGATGCTAGTAAAGGGAAGATGGCAAGCGAAAAATTAAATTAGCAGGTGATCACGGAGGCTAATATCTTACTAGAAGGTTCTTCCGTCGTTACCTGATTAGTTCTGAGTCGGGATTGAGCAGCCAGGGGGTGGTATTGGGAATCGAGGGGGGCCGATGAAGAAGGGTGTGAGGAATGACGGTAAGGCGCTCCACTGCAAAACTTTGTTTAATGGATATCTTAGTTTGGAATATTAGGGGTCTTAATGATGCCACTTAAACAAACTAAAATAAAAAAATACTAAAGGTTAGCAAGTCTTGTCTACAGACTGGAAGTTTTGTGCATAATATCAGTGGTGATCAGTGGGAGGATCATTGTGGCTTGGGATGATACATGTTGCTCTGTGCTGCCGATAGGTCATGGAGCGGCATGTGTTGTGTAAGGTTGATCTTGGAGTACACTTTAATTTCTAGCAATCTCTGATGTATGGGGCTAATATCTATGAGGGCAGAGAGGTGCACTTATGGAAGAGTCTGGTGGATAATATGGTGAAATAGGTGTGTCTGGGTAATTCACGGTGAGCTTTGCTGTATTTAAGGATCTACTTTCGTTTACAGAAAGGGCCTGTCTGAGGCCTGTTGCTATGGAGGAATTTAAGAGTTGTATTGATGCTTTGGATGTGGTGAACTTATTGGGCATGGGCAGAGGTGTTCACATGGTCTTGGCAGGCTTCTAAGAGAAGGACATTTGAGAGAAAGCTTGATCATGTTTTACGCAACTTGGGTATGGTCTGATGAAGACCCTCGAGAAGTTATGTGCATGTTCAACCTCACAGGTGTTAAGATCGTTGCTTGTCCATACATTTGAAGAATGAAGTGTATTTGGTCTAACACTCCAAGTATCATGGAGTTTTAGGAGGAGCATCTAACTATCTTTGATTTTTATTAGGTGTTGTTGGGCAGGGCCTGATGAGGATGGTTCTGACCTTGATGGTTTGTTTGGTAGGCTGAAGAGAGTGAAAGAGGGCGGGGAGTTGAATAAAACAGTTTAATTGATGTACGATTGAAGTGAGTGAGCGTTGTGTAAAGAGGCTTAGAAGTGCATGGAATGAAATTTATAATGGTGTTGTAACTAGTGACTCATTGTGTAAAGAGAGGAATCTCGGGAAGTCTTTACGAGTATAGTAGAAACACGAGATGAATTGTTAAAAAATAGTCGGGGGCAGCTTATTTGGAGAAAGTGATTTTTAGTACTTAGATTTCTTTCATATGGTCATGAGTGGCGTATCTTCGAGCCTTAAGATCTCACGTGATTGAGGATGGGGATGGGGTGTGTCATGGGATCCTACTTGTGAGAGATGGAGGGGGTGGGTATCTGATGGTTTACAGGATCTTTTTCAGCAGTAAGGGTTCTCCCAAGGGAGAAGCGTAAGGCTATAATTAAGGAGAGCTATTGCTATTTAGAGTTCACGAGGAGCCTTGACTAATTAGTTAGGTTCTGATTTAGAGGAGGAGTGAAGGGGCTTTCATAGCATTCTAAGTGGTAAAATCGGAGACACGATGGTTTAAGCATGATTTCCTATAATATGATGGGAGGTTGTTGGTGAGGAGGTATATAAGGCTGTGGTTCATGTTTTGGTAACAAGAGTTTCTGTTGCTTTGAATGCTACCTGATAACTGCAGTGCCTAAGGTTGATTATCCTAAGAGTATGAAGGAGTACAGACCTATTTCCTGCTGCAACATTTTGTATAAGGCAGATGCAGGAGCTCTTGAAGTGGGGAGGAATGAGGGTTTATGCACAGTCTCGTATCTGCATGCCGATGCGCATTTGTTCACAGGAGGGTCTTTGACTGATAGTGTGCTGCTTCTGCAAGAGCTGGTTCAGGGCTACCACAAGGAGGATGGCATTCCAAAAATGGCTATTAAGGTGGACTTGCAGAAGGCTTATGATATGGTTGAGTGGGAGAGTTTGTGGGTTGTGATGGAAACAATGAATTTTCCTAGAAAGGTTTGTGTTTACATTGCAATGATATATTACAATCACCGGGTTTTACTGTGAATATCAATGGGGCTCTTAAGGGGTGGTTTAGCGATCTGAGGTTTAGGTGAGGAGGATCAATTTCTTATACATTTTTTAATTGTCTTTGGAGGTGCTTTAATGGTCGATGAGAGGTGCTAATTCGGAGGATCTGGTTTTAGATTTCATGTCATTTGTGTCGAGGCTCTGAATTATATATAGTTTGTAGATGACATGGTTATTGTTGTTTCTCCCACACGACAAGTATTCAAATAGTGCGGCATTCTTCTGGTCAATTTGGGGATATTCTAGGGGTTGAAGTTGAATTGTGCCAAAATGCAAATCTATTTTAGCGGTCATGAATGTTATGAGAGGAGAGAGGATTTGCGGTACACTAAACATACAGAGGGTTCTCTACCAGCTGATATCTGAGTTATCTCTTAGGGCGTTCTGAGGATTACGGGGCTTGGTGATAGGATTTGCTCAGATCATTCGTAGCGAGCTTAAAGGGCATTTTGAGCTTTGGAGGCCAGGCACAGTTGGTGAGTCCTCAATTTTGGCACAAACGGAATTTCTGGTGTGCTAATCTTCCCATCCCAGGACATTTCATTCAAGAGGTTGAAGCAGGATGATTCAGGAGTTTTCTTTGAAATTTTGGTAGAGGAGAAGGGGAGTATCATGCTAAAGTTGCTTGGAAGACTTTGTGTTTGCCTTTGAAGGAAGGAGGGCTGGGGTTCAAATGTATGATCACTTGGAGTCAAGTCTGCCTGGGGAAGTTGTTGTGAATATTCTGCGGTTTAGGCGGACTTTGTGGAATGCGATGGGTCTGTGATGTGAGGTTGAAGGGGGGTTCAGTTTGGGCTTATAAGAAGGGATAGGGATCACGATATTGAATAAAATACAGTACGGCCTTTAGTTAAGCAAAAGGCGCATGTTTCAGTGGGGAATAGGAATGATGTGTCCTTTTGGCATGATCCTGAGTGTCTCCATTTGGAGTCCCATGCAGGATTACTTAGATCTTGTTGAAGGCCTTCTGGAGGTGCATACGGGGCCAAGTTGAGTCTTGATTGAATGGGTTATGTACACGGTGCTAGAAGGCAGACTGTATGCTTGCTGCAGATGTAGCGACTGTTTTAGCAGCTTAGTTTTTAAAGGAGGTGATCGGTGGGGTTGAAGATTTGTACCAAGGCAATTTGTGGGAGGAAGTGAGATATAGAGTCTTCACATTGTTGGGGTAGATAATTTGTGGAGGCTGATGTGGAATTCAAAGTATCGTTCATTGTGTGGTTGTTATTCTAGAATATGTTAATTATCAAAGATAGGTGTGTGTCGTTGGGTATGGGTTGATTCCGTTATTGTTGAGATTTGGAATCCTGTAGTCTTTGTTTTTTGAGTGTCTTATGCGGCTGGGTTTGGAGTTGATTTTCTGAGAATTTGAGGGGGTATATAGAGTCTTATGCTTTGGTAGCAGAAGAGGCTGTGGATTGAAGCACCATGGGGGGTGAGGTTTCCTGGCAGGTGGGTTGTGGAGAAATAGATAAAGGGAGTGTTTTAAAGGGACCGGATTATTCATGATCTTAAGACTTGACTCGTGGAAGCGAACCAAAGCCATGACCCAGTGTGGCTCGTTGTATGGGTGGGTTGATCTTGTGTTTTTGTTTCTAGTTAATTTACTTTGTTATTAAAGTTGATGTATTTTGAGGCGAGATTGCTCTTGTACTCTAATTGTTAATACAACTTTTTGATTGTCTTTAATAAAAAACTGAAGTTATTGGTGGATATGATTAATATCAATGTTTGAGCGAGGTTGCTCTTGATGTATTTTGTGACGAGTTACTTTCTTTGTCGCGTACAGTGGATCATTTGGATTTAATAAAAAAATTATGTATATTTATGAATCCTATTTAAAATAACAAATAACAATTGGATAATTTTTAATAAATCGTTTAGTTCATTTTTTTCTATATTAAATAAGTTTTGACCCCACTTGTCATAGCCCGCTAATGAGCCTACAATTTACCCAGCACAAGCAGGCTTGACGATGAAATAAATCCAAATGGGGCTTGGGTTCGAAATGAAAGAAGTAAAGTAATTAATTGATGAACATTATATCTAACAAAAGTGAAAAAAAGTATGTCATAAAATAGATACTTGATCTTCTTGCTCCAAAAACAAGCTTTATCGTTCGATTAAAACTAATACATGAAAGATAAAGTTTAATACAAATTAAAGTGGGTTTCAGTAGAAGGTTGTGGTGAATAAGTTGAAAGATAGATATAGATTAGGAAAAATCAAATCTTTTTAGGAAAATTGTGAATGCAAGTTTAACACCGTTCGATAATGTAAATTTGAGGGAGATGAGAAAAAAGGTGAAAGACAAGGATGGATAATGGTGAATGCTAAATTAGAGTTTCCATTTGCCGATTGAGCTCCCATAGATTCTAAATAATTCACCACACGGCAAAAAATTCATAATCTTAACAATTCATGTTTTAGTTTCATTTCTTTAATGATTGTGTGTTCGAAATTAGAGTATCTTGGTGGGTCTATTTGGAGGTGGGGTGAGAGGTGAGGGTGAGGGTGAAATTTGAGGTTTGGGGTAAGCAGAGGTAGGGTGAGGTAAATGTTGAGAATATGTTTTTAAAATTGATTAATTAAAATTGATTATTAAAAGAAATTAGTTCAATTAAATATTTGTTATTGCAAAATCTGATCACTAAATATAATATATAATTTTAATGTTTTGTCCATGGTTGTTATTAAAAGTAGGTTAATTATTAAAAGTTGAATGGGATCTGAAAAATAAATCTCCCGATATTTAGTATTGTTAAAATAATTACTTAAATCAGTGCCTATAAATTTTCTTCTAAAACATAGCCATTTGCCGTCTGTCTTTATTAAGACATGATATTTGGAATCTATAGGTTTGCTATTATGTCCAATGACAAGAAATGAAATGAAAATATATGATGCGGCAGCTTTAAACATGAATAAGCTGACTCTATAATGACTAGCTAATAAGCTAGCCTCCACTTTTTCCTGCCATTGAACCCAGATATACTTCTTGTATTACTGTTTCTCTCATTTGATTCCAAGATGGACGACACAAATTCATGCAACTTTTTTTGTGTAGGGAATGTGATCCCTATATATACACTGAACCACAAAAATAGACGAGTAGCTATTTTATTTTGTTTTATTTTAATTAAGTATAAAATTGAGACCCAATATAATAATTTAAGATATCTATATTTTGTAGTTTGTGTAGTGCTCTCAAGATGACCTTGGGATCACACCTAAAGACAACCTCCTTCTTGAGGGGTTCGGAGACTCAACATCTAGTGATACTGTGGATTTCTAGTAGTGCAACAGTACGGTACTGTCCACTAATAAATACTGGCGTTTGCTGAAAAAAAATTATTTCGTTTTGATTTTGATTTTGATAATTGAATTTTGACCGTAGATATTTTTGTTTGTGTATTAAAAATTTAGATAAAATATATTTAAATTCTAATCCATTGATATATTTTTCATCAAATATTACACAAGATAAATAAAATGTTATGTCGAAATTTAACTATTCAAAAAATAAAAAGTCAAAATATAATAATTTTTTAATAACGAATAGAGTATATTTTGTGATTGAACTAATAAAGAGTGATTCGTAAAACTTAGAAATATTTTCCTCTTTATTGCTTGGAAATATTATTACTCCATATTTCATATAACTGGAAGGATAATTATTGTTGAGATAATTATTGTTGATTTGATATGGTTTGTTACATCGAGGTATAATAATATCATTGATAGAAATTTAATTGTGATTCAATTGTAATCATTATCATTCCTAAACATCTACTCCGTATAAGTAAAGTATTTTCATTTAGACTCATTCCAATCAATTATATTATTATATCACTCTTATACAAGGACTTTCATTCATTGTGTGGATATGATGTCCAGCAAGGTATAGATCGATGATGTCCCAATATTTTAGTGATTAGATTTGAAATAATGTCATAAAAGTTGAAATTATAGTGTAAAATTGAAATAAGCTATGTATGCGTTAGTGATTAGATTTTCGTTATTATAAATTGTTATAGTCCGTCCGTCTCAAAATAATGATCATTTAGAAAAAACTTATTTTTTCATAATAGTGATTATTTGTCTTTTTAATATCTTTTCTACAATTAAATGTAATTTTTATATTTCAATGTATATTTTACAATCTTAATGTAACTTTTCAATATCTATTAATAAATATCTTTCATCTGATAGTGTCTATTTTATGAAGCAGAAGAAAATATTAGTTTCCATTATTACATAAGCTATGATGGATTATGAGCTTTTTTTATATATGCGTCAAAAAATGGTACTCCCTCCATTCCAAAAAATTATCTCATTTGACTTTTTACGATCAAATCAATATACGACTAAAAATAAATATCACTAATTTACATGCGTAAAATTATAAAGTTGATATTTCAAAATATATATTGAAAGCAAGATCTAAAAGCGATCCTACAGGCCTATATTATTGTCGACTAACAAAAATTAAAACAATTAGTTTTCAAAATTTGATAAAAAATTGAAATGGAGATATCTTTTTTTGAAGTGGAGGGAGTATGTAATTAGAGCTATACATCAACGTATAAACATATCCGATGTCTTTAAAGGGAGTTCATTTTAAAGCCGGATAAAAATATGGGATAATCATTTGTTAGTTAACAAGCTTGGTGGCCATTAATTGAGCTGGATGAGCAGACGAGAGGGTTTGGTATCTTCAAGCTTAAGCACACTAAGCCTAGGAGTTGACTCACCAATTGGATTTGATGTATGATTCGATGCAGATAGACACTGAGAAATCTTGTAGCTTTGCACTCCAAGGAAATCTTGAAATATAGTATGCAGCTTTTGGCCGAAAAGTGATCTTATCCTACAAAATGTTCGAAGGCTATGCTTCGTTAGATCTATGTATGTGAGTTTCTCTATACATCCTGGAAGCATTTCAAATCAGCCCTAGTTGAAAAATGTCGTTTAAACGTACCTATTTTTAGATAAGCTATATATTAAGTAGGTGACTATTAGATTATACAGTATTACGAAGTATCATTTTATGTAGTTTATGAACCTACTAGCAGAAGGCACAACGTCTTTTCCCATCTGCCATTCTGTGTTAAATTTTGGGACATAGCTCCTACAGGTCTGTCTTTTTTTGAGGGATAATGTTTACTCAGGCCAAGCTTTTGTGAATCGAAGTCAAGACCTCTTATTTGGGAGGTTGGAGTAATAACCATTAGATTCATACTCTTCAGGATTTTATTCTGATTGTTATGATATGTTCGGATTAATTAAAGGTGAACAAGGTGAATTGAGACTCATATTTTTGTTCATTTTATTTATAGTCATAACTTTGTTGTTCACCTAGGTTGATAAATCTTTAATGATTCATCACCTTATTAATCTTCATTCACACTAATTTTATTAACCTCAAATTATAGTTTAATTGGGTGAACAAAAAGATGAAATTATGTATGAATCAACTCAATGCAAACATATCTTTTAACCCTTTCACCTACCCTCGACATGAAAAATACTATCTAGACAATATTTATAAGAGTTAATTGTCGATTTGATAACAAATAATTATATTGTTGTAGATTATTTCTAGTCCCCATACTAACAAAATCGTTAAATTTAGATGGATTAAGTCGATGAGGGGTATGTTTGGGGCTAATTATAATTTTAATGAAATTTTCGAGAAAAATTTATTCACTTTTTCCCCAAAATTTCATTCAAATTATAATTTTACCCTAAAAGTTTATTTAAATTATAAATCTATCCCTAATTGACTTTTTTATCCAATTGAATACTTCCATTAGGTTAGGACTATACTGTAACAATTATGTTACTTCAAATACTAATCTATAATTGTATAATTATATGAGACTAAATCGGCAATTATATTACATATAAAATATGGGCTTTGGTGAGTCTAGAGTTCAAAAATAATCCTGGCCTACTCATCATGTTCTTTTTAAGGTTGGCATAATGTCAACACAAAATCTTCAAGAATAAACCATCAATAATGTCAATAATAGAATAATAAACCTTTTTATGTCTTTAAAAAAAATTGATCTTTATCATTGCAATAACTATTAATTCAAACTGAGGATTTTGTAAATGTGAGTAATATCTCATGGTTAGGCTACCCCTGATGGTTTCAATGATAATCCTCTGTCAGGTATGCTGCTTTTGCTCCAATCCCCACTTGATGCTATATCTCTATCGTCGGTGAATAGTTGTAAAAAAATTGAATTGCTAATAGAGATGGCTTCACTTGAATATGGAGTCTGATGAGATTTTGTTGAGATTCTAGGGAACCCTCTCTTTGTGGTGGTGAAACACTCATACAAACTTCTATCCTAATAATCTTTAAAATACTCTAATGAATTAGGCCTTTAATTATTTTGCGTGAACATGAATTTCAAAAGATTAGTCTGAAATTTCATATTTTGTAAAATAATACCTAATCTTCAGCCTCAGTTCAATAATTTTTATTTTTCAAAACAATTAATATGTGATTATCTTTAATCCTTGTTCATATATACCCTAAATTTTTATTTTAGGAAATTCCTAAATTAAATTCTATTTGAGAAACAAAGTATTGGAGGAAATATTAAAAATGTGAGAGAAATTTTATTAAAGTTTATGAAAAAATAAATGGATGCTACGTTTGGATGGAGGGTATTATGCAAGAACTTACAAAGACATGCAAATACAACAAAAGCCGAATGCAGTTAAAAAAACTAGGGTAGCAGTGAAAGGAAAGGTTCTTGCATTGTTCTACTACTTCTTTTTTGGTCAATACAAGAGGGTTATTACCATGCAATTTGTGAACCACGCCAACCAAAGGAACAGAGAGATAAAAGAAAATACCACTGTACCCAAATTAAAGTAGACAAAAAGATCCGAAAAGGATCTTTTACTTCTAGTTCAAATCCAACTACATCTAGTTACACTTCTACACGTTTTTTTCAGTACGAACCCTAAACCAAACAACACCTTCTTCATCTCATTCATTCTCATCCATTCCATTACAGCTTCATGCCAAATTAGGTCAGTGGGTGTATTTGATTGTTTCTGTGAGAGCTTTCAAAAGCTGTGTTTCCCAAACATGTAGAAAAACCAAAATTCTCTCTCATTGCACGATCCCTTTTGTCAGTTTTTCTTTGGGATTCTCTTAAATAACTCTTGCTTTGAGAGTGCCGTGACATAACATGCATATATTATCACCTCCTTTCTGCACCCTTTACTAATTTACTACATACTTAAAAATAATTAAAACTAAAAATAAAAAAAAATAAAGAACAACAAAAAAAAATAAAAAAAAAATCATTCATCTTCCATGGATCTCCCACCCCAGCATTCTCAATATTGAGATGTTATTCCCTACCATATACCCCCACCAAGTCCATCCGGTCCACGGCTTACCGGCGCGCCAATGCAAGTGTAATTATTGGTGTTTGGGTCCCCCTCTCCTGGAACATAGGGATTCATGTTATTATTTGGGCTTGTGATGTTTCCTGGGACAGCATGGCCAATGTAGTAGTCATTCACCAGGTGGGGTTGCTGGTATTGAGAAGTATAGGGCACGAGGCGCGACGGTGGTGGTGATTGATACATGTATTGTTGTGGTGGCTGCCCGAGTCCTCCCTGAGGTAGCATTGTGGTTGAGGATGAGCCTGGGAAGAGCCTTGTAGTTTGTGGAGGGTAAACTTGCCTGAATGGCATTAATGTTGGATCACTTAAGTTCCCAGTTTGATGAAATGCTCCAGGTGAGATTGCCTGACCCCTAATGACAATAATTGATTATGTCAACATTTTCCCTTCAAATAACTTTGTAAAATGCAATGTCTTTAAGATACACCTGTCTAATCGAAATAAGGAGTTCGACTAGTATACAATTTTATCAAAATTAAAAATAAAAATAAAGAAGAAAAGGTGCATACCCTAAATGAGGAGAGGTAGCTTGGACTAGTACGCTATCGTTTTTGTAGACTAGCTGCCGAGCATGATTCAGTGTCTCCGTTTCCCTCTCTATACAACACAAAAACAAAATTAAATAAATTCAATCACATCAAAATTAAAGTTGACTATGGATATTTATCTAGACCACTCTAGCAAAGATTTCAGCAAAAAAGAAAGAAAGCCACCAAATTCTTTTGTGGGGTTAACAGTGAAAAGTACTCTTGACATGACTCAGTTAATATTTTGAATATTCTCATCACTATAGTAATAGTGAAATGGATTTTCCACCACCTAAATAAAGCCACCAATTGTTTGTAATTAAATTTTACGGGATATTTTTTGTTATATTTTGATAAGATTATAACATGTGTAATGTTATAAATTTAAAAATTAAAATAATATATATATCACAATTTTAATGAGTATAATAGAAAGTATCTTATAAAATATAATATTAAGGATTCGGACTCTGTAAAATCTACAAGAATGTTAGGAAAGGAGGAGTAGATTGAAAAGACTTGCCTTGGCGGTGGCGGTTCATGTGTCCCCCAAGAGCTTGAGATTTGCAGAACTTGAGGGAGCAAAACCTACACTCATAGACCTTCTCGCAGTCATCTTTTGTATCCTTTCCGCCGCTTTTCTTTTTCCTATAGCTTCCTGTAAACAATCACCATTTTGAGTAAATTTGATGAGACCATTCTTTCCACCTCTATCTATCTACCCCCTCCAAACCTATTCACAACTATAGACTAGAGCTCCCATTTTTATTATATTCCTTTACTTTTCTAGACATAAAACGAAAAGGAAACACCTTACTACTAGCAAGTAGAAGAAAGCAATAGTAGTAATAATATATTACTCTTAAAAAACAATTTATTATCTTCCTGGAATTATTCTTAGAATACTAATATGGTTTAGCTTAATTATTGGACATATCAGGGCACCACAAGATGTAAAAATCTAAAGTAAGGGTTAATAAAGATCCCAATGAGAAGTTGGAAGCTTAAATCTTTTTTTTTCTAGCATATGCCAAGCTTAAGGCATAACTTAGAAAATAAAAGAAGAAGCTATTTCCAAAAGGGATGTGTTTTAAGAACTTCAATTCATTGGTTGTTTTGAACATGCTAAATATTTTTTATTTTTTGTTTGAACGAATTAGTTTGTGAGAAAAAGTGGATGTTCAAATAAAAATGAAATAATTACCTCTCCTTTTCAAGAATCTTTTGGTACTTCTGGAAATGATTAAGGAAGAAAAAGGGGAAAATTTTAAACTATTTGAAGTCAAAGAAAATGTAACCCATGTACCTGAAAATGAAGAGCTATTGTCCTCAAACACTTGTTTGCCATTTTCTCTAGAGGAATCTTCAGGGAAGTTGTTAAGGTCAAGAGGGTTGTCTTCATCAGTTCTCCTGAAAATAATTAAACGACAAAAAATAAGATATGTTAAGATTATTTAAAAGGAAGTTTAAAGTCTGTCGGAAAGATTAATGAGAGTAGTGTGAATTGATGAGGATTGGAAACTCACATGGCACCGACAGAGAAAGACAGAAATGAAAAAGAGAAAACAAATAGAAAAAACTAAAACAAAAACTCCTCGGATGGACTACTAGGGCTTGCCAAATTACAAGACTTCAGTTCAAGACTGAAATTTGTAGAGGACCAGTTGAGTGATGATAAGAAAGGAGGGTTGAAAGTTCTCTCTCAGTTTTTTCTGCCACTCTCTCTGCACTTCTCTCTAGATTTCTCTTTCACTTAACAACTCTAACAACATTATTATAAAAGAGACAGAGAGAGGCTCTCGTGACTTTTAAAAGGAGGGTGAGAGAGGACTCAGATCAACCTCAGCAGCTGGAGAGTTTTGTCATCTGGTTAGGATCAAGGGGGATGGGAGATGCTTAGTTAATGATAAGTGATTAAGAATTTTCAGTAAATTTTAGTTGCATTAATCCATCTCAATTTGAATTATTAGCTAAGTTGAAGTGGTGCCTAAATGTAAACGATGCTGAAGTTAATTGTCAATTGAGCACGTATGTTAGCACGGTTGTAGCTTAGTTCTTCTATGCTAAATCATATGTATTGCCTTCATAAACGGGCGCAAAGATTATTCCGACTAACATAAACATTAAATTTGGACGGATAAAACATAAGTAAAAATCACCTTAAGGATCATACTACAACATTTTTACCACTTCCAGAAACTAATCTACAACAAATATAACTAACATTTATAAAAAAAAAAAGTGACCCCAAATGTTATTTTGATGTTTGTATCTAACATTTTCGTTAGTCGGGAAATTATGCTTCAATATTTAAGTCACTTTCGGAAGCTAATAATCTGCAATGATGTGATTATCGAGTACTAAACTATAAGTTAGTCCCACTATTTGGGACAAAATCAAAATTTAAATTAACTTCTCGAATAAATTTATAATTTAAATGAACTTTTGGGATAAAAGTAAAAATAAAAATTTGCCTGAAAAGTTCATAGTAATAGTATAAATTTTCGTACAATTTCACTAGTTTGTGAACTGTACTGCAACAATAATTGTACCACTACAGAGGACTATATAATTATCTAAAATTAAGCTACAATTTAATCTCACTGTCTACTATTATCAAATATACGCAGTATTAAATTACTCTCTTCAACTCAACAGTGGCCTTACACTTGGTCCACCGTGTCCATGCAATTTTGGAGATATTGAATTGGGTCGAAATTGTGCAAGCTCAATGCTCTAAAGCACACCATCTAGCAGGTAGTTGTCCAAACAAGTCAGCAGATCGACAATTCTTTCCTCAAACGCCCAAATAAGTTCTTTTATACTCCTTATTTGGGCACCTAAAGTCATGAACTAACAAAATCATGCTTAAATTTCATACATGTAAACTAATAAAATCATTTCAAATAATCACTTAAACATTTTAACCTTTCAAATAAAGCATTCCAAAACGTATTTTTGGGATCTGGAATTTTTCAAACCACAGACTTATACTTTCAAGATAGTCAATTTTAAAAGGGCAATTTAAAGTAAACAACATCCAAATAACTTACACACCCCTCTAACTAACCCAATGATACATAATTTTAACTCATCGACTAATTTTAATTAATTAAAAAAATATAATAAACACATTATCTTCAACTTTACACCCCAACCCTTACTCCGTCCTCACCCAACACCACTTTTCCCTAAAAGTACACCACCGATGTGGTGTTGAATTATGAAATAGGAGTGCCGGAGCCGTAAGGTCATGCCTTCACTACTAGAAAAATAGGGAAAATGTGACGCCCGATCCCTGCCAATTACCGACACCACAAGCAATTGGCGTTTAAGTATGGTGTCGGAAACACCGACGCCTGCGCTGGGCGCCACCCGATCCCAACACCAAACCGACGCCACTACGTGAAAACCACTTGGCCCGCTTGAACTGCCCCGACGCCAAACCGATGCCCAATTGTAATCAGGTTTATTTTATATCGACAGCCGCCCGACACCAATGTTCTTCAACATTTTCAAACCGACGCTAAAAACTGACATCTACTGTATTCTAAATGCCAAGCCCGACACTATCCCGACACGATTCTCAGAAAATTTAAAAAATTGTAGCTCTGTTGTCGCAACATTGCGTAAAACCAGTCAGCAACATTTGCATTCAATACCCAAAAAGCAAGACGAAGACAATATCCAAAAAACATAAACATAAAAAATATCCAAAAAATATAAACATAAACAATATCCAAAAAATATAAACATAAACAATATCCAAAAAATATAAACATCAAACAAATAAAATAATAACACAAACAATACCATAAACATCAACGAAAATAATAAAAACGAAATATAACAACATTATTATCAACATAAAACTTAAATGCAACAAAAATTAAACAAAAATATTTACCTCAAACAATTTGCCTACAAAATTAAACAACGTAAGAGGATTAGTGGACAAAAATAATTAGAAAGATATAAAAATTAACAAAATAATTAGTTCAAATAATTTTCCTGAAAAATGAAACAACATTAGAAGATTAGTATACAAAAATAATTATTAGAAATACATAAAAAGTAACAAAATAATAGAAAAATAAAAAAACGAAATATAACAACATTAATATCAAATATAAAAACAAATGTAAATAAAATTAAAACAAAATAATTACTCAAAATAATTTTCCTACAATTGAAACAAGATAATAGATTAGTAGACAAAAAATTAGAAGTCAAAATGTAACAAAATTGTGGTGAGGCACAATTTCAGAAAATTGAATTGTATTATTAGGGTTTAGAAGTGATTAGATGTGTTTATATATAGTGGTGAGGGTTGGAATTCCGAAAATCTGACGGACCGACGCCATACCGACGCGAAAGTGAAATATTTTAAATTTCCCGCATTTAATTATTTAGCGGGAATCTGAAATTTTGAGTCCCGACGCCAAACCGACACCAATATTTTAAATTTCATACACACCGACGCGAAACCGATACGAAACCGACACCATAGTTGTACAACAGTAAAAAAAATCTGATTTGACAACTTACACAACCTGCGATCATAACTCAACATTAACACATAACACAACAAAGAAAATACGAATACTAAGCATTTTGTAAACACAACAAATCTAATTTGCAACGCTTGCATTTGTGCTTAATACAAACTTGTCAATTATTACATGAAAAACTTGAAATAAAAAAATATTGGATCCTAATTGCCTTCCCGGTGTGTCGCCATCACTTCAGTATTGTTCCCGAAATAGCCTTCCTCCGAGTCGAAATCATTATCGGGTACCGACGCTGCATCTTCAAGTATCACTATTGCCGTGTCCCGGATCATCAATAACAAATTGGAATATCCCTCTCGCAACTATGTCAACATCATTCAATGGATCAACACAATCATGGAGGTCAAGTGTTTTTCTGAAAGATATCTTCAAGATTTAAAGACGACACATCAATATTTTGTATACGAGTCCAATCAACTAGGCTTCTGTAGTATCTGCCTTCATTGCAACACGTTTATGCTCTCTATTTGCCGAGATGTAACCCAAGATAGTATACTGGCCAAGGCCTGACGCCAGGACAGTGGGTCATCTGTGAGGCTCGCTTTGTATTTTATTTGAACCATTTCGCCTCGGACGTATCTCAAGATCCACCGCTGTCAAACCAATAACATTTGAAGAGTACAACTTTATCACGTATGTAGCCGTACGACAATTCCCAAATCTCTTCTATGACCCCATAATAATCAAGATGGGCATCATCATCGTAGCAAGAACCTTTGACACAAACTCCGCTATTGTAAGTGCTCTTGTTACGATCGCCCTGCCTAATGTCAAAGTAGTACCCATTGACGTAATATCCTCAGTATCTTTTAATTTCAAAGAGTCAACCACCTGCAAGTGCTTTCGCAGGTGCGCAAGTGTCTCCATATTATTCCGCATATAACGGGCGAAACCATTCACCGAATTTAGCCCACGTTGTATTTTATTTGAAAATCCGTCAAACGAGGTCGCAACTCTTCAAGAAAATCATGGTACATCCTGCGATATAAGATATTTGTTTAGTTAACTATTATACTTATAAAATTCATTTATTTCGATATACTCACCGAAGGTATTCCTCTCGTATTTTGTAGCTTATTGCACGTAATATAATGCACAGCGCCTCGCTGCTTCAAGCACTATAAAATGTCGATGTTTCACTTCAAACGCGTTCTCCGGTAACGAAACACCGCAAAATAGTTGTGCTTTCCGTTCATTTGGTACATCGTGCCTCCTGTGACGATGGTCGGTTTGAATTCCTTCCTAAGTACTTTCGACTCAAATACGCCGTATATCGATCCTTCAACACGGCCTTTGTGGTTACCATTTTCTTCAACCCCCCCAAGAATCTACAAACATTTAGAAGGTTAGTTAAATAATTAAATAGATAAACCAGTATTGAACATATATTAATAAAGTCAAATATATACTCACGACTCAAACGGGTACATCCATCTATATTGCACGGGACCTCCATTCAACGCTTCATACGGCAAATGTATTGGTAGGTGCTCCATCACATCAAAGAATGCTGGTGGGAATATTGTCTCCATCTTGCAAATTATCTCAACAATATTACGTCCGAGCTCCTCCACACGTTCCATATATTAAGAGTCATTGCAGAAATATCGCGAAAAGTTAAATAACAACACCACTGCTATGGTTTCCCTATATCCGATCGGTGACATGACTTAAGTGCTACGGGAAGTAATTTCACAATAATATACACACGTGACTTTTCACCACCGAAATTTACATTTCGAGCACATCCGGGAAATGCTCGTTGTGATCCGTAAGGTACCTGGAGACGTGCATAACCAACTCATGAACTCTTCATTGCGGTCAGGGTTAAGGTATACAAAGCCTTTGGTTTCGCTCTTCTCCCACGAATCTCATGCATATGCAGTTGGGGTCGTGAACAATGAGTCTCGAGGTCAACTCTGCCCGCTCATCAGATTTCGCTTTTCCCTGAACATCACTACCGTGTGTAATACGTTTCCCAAGATTGCTCTTCTCTCAGATGTACGGCCAATGTTGTGTCCGATTTTTTGTTTGTACACCAATAACTCAAATCCCGTAAAATACCTCTTGCACCCGCCAGTTCTCAACATTATACCTGGCCCCCGTGGTTTCGCATTTCTCGGCCCGCCCAAACACATCGATCCAATAAAGATATGCGATTATATACCTCACCAAGAAGTCGCTCTTGTCGCACATCCGCATAAGTTTGTCCTTCGGTAAACTCATTTCTTGCATCCTCGAACCGATGTCCGATAGGAAGCAGCAAAGGACGGGTGGCAATCAAACCAATAAAATTTGCGACTGTGAGTTCAAAAGCTTTAGTATGTCTGCATAAGACGGACAAGCTAATCTACCATGCTATGTTCTGTGAACTGCATATCACGCCGTATGCGTGAAAATCAAGCACCTGCCTACATCAAAAAGAACACGCATGTTGAAATTTTGTTCCCTATACGCATCGAATGCCCCGACAGCTGCATGCCACAACTCTTCAACTCATCAACCTCGGTGGTCGGAGAAAAACATCTATCTCTCCTCGAATTTTGTAGGTCCGGGTATAACCAGGATAAGAATGCATATGGCTCCTCTATGCACAATCCTCATGTAAATTGTACACACGGATAATAAGTGGCCAACAGAATATTAGCGCCCAAACTACCAAAGGTGCAAAACCATCGTAACACACAAACCGATGCGAACATTTACCTGGGCTTCCGAAAAATCCGATATGTTGCATCAAAATATTTCCACGCCAAGCCCATCCCTCGGGGCGAAGCCATCCACCTATCATCGAATGGCATGCACCGAATCGCCGTATTGTCCGCAGCAATAACGGTAGCACGAAAGGTTTCTGTGATTTCTCATATCTCGTAAGCACGTGATGCAGCCTTCGATTCACTCAAGAGCTCTCTGATAAAATGTCATACACGTGATACCACTGCTACGTAGCCCGAAACTTCGCTCCATCCGAGTAAGCATAAGACACTTTAATTTAGAGTCCTTCTTACGCAACTCATATTTCTTCCATGCATAATATCGTTGTCCCTAGAAGGTCTTATAGAAATTCCTTTATACAAGACGTGATTCAATCAAGTGCAACTCAAGACAACCCTTCAACTCACGACCATCAGCCCCTGCAATTTGCACCCATCATACACGCAATGAAGTTAATGTAGTTTCTGAAGTGTAGTTCTAGGATGAGTAGTAGTCGGGTAGCCATTATAATTCTACAAGAATAAGTAAAACGAAGACAAATGCACTCAAGAAACTATCATGCTAAACCTTACAAAACAAATTGTAAAAGAAATACTAATAATTCAACTCACTTAAATATATTAGTATCAAGATCTATTATACTTTAAATTCAAACGGCAACACCGCATACATTTTGAATCCAAAGATAACAAGAGGTTAACAACCAATTATGTAACTACATAACTCTTAGAAGTCACTAGTATCTCTTACAAGATGCTACCTAACATTTGTATCTCCGAAACCGGTTAAGCATACCAATTCAACCAAAGTGTTACTTGGATTGGATCATCCGGAAGCCCACAACGTTAGAGGAAATCACTCAACATGATCCATTGTCATATCAAATGCAACATTGTAACACCCGCCATCACGGTAGCCCAATCGATGCAATTGATTGCACAATCCTTTAAAATTGGCTTCGATACTTTGCTTAAATTTTAATTGGTGAGATTATTATTACTTTTGTTTTTATTTACTCATGCATACTAGCACATAATCAAGCAATACATGCAACATGAAAAATAAAACAAGTAATGCACATTCAAGAGATATATGATATGGCCCCTAGAACCTATTACAAGTATTTATCAAATACTAACATAAGTCCTAATTCTTGTATCTTGTACTTCTGGATCCAACCGAAGTCCACTGGTACTACCTTCACCGTGAAATGATCTTCAATATCTTCACTTGTTACAATATTTATATACTAACTCCATCTTAGACAAATTTTGCAAGCCAAAGGGTAAAATAATAAATAAATAAATACAAGAAAATATGACTCAGAAGGTCATTTACAACATTACGGTTCACAGACCGGAAAAATAAATAAATGGGCCATATCTATATACCTCCATTCCAATCACCATTACAAAATATAGGCACTTTATTAAATCATATAAATGAACTTAATAAATATTTTAAATGGAATTGAAAAATGCATGTTTGTAATTATCAAATTAATTAATCCATGTAATTACACATATTAAAATTAATTAATATAAACTCAATTATCATACACATGTCAATTAATAATTATTACCAATAATTATTAACCATATACATATTGTAGAAAATATTTATCACAAATATATTCTAAAATATATTAAGTAGTGAATTGTTACCATAATTGTTATATCACTTTTAAATTAATTTAAAAAGATATAATATAAAGGAAATTAATTAATTGTCATCACATAATTAATTACAATCAATTAGGGTGATTAAAATGACAAATAATCAATAAACCGAATATAACTAGTCCTACAATTTTAGAACCAAATAAGGAATAAATTCGAATTAGGTTTCTCAAAATTAGGCACTCGTCATAATGGGCTCGGATGACCGACCACGATGGTCGATCGTCGACACCCGCAGCTCCTCCGTAGGTCGTCAAGGCCCGTCAGTTATTTTGGTACGACCAAAATCGCCGATCCGACACCGACGCTCGCAGGGTCGCTGGAAAGCCGGGTCGCCAATTTGGCGGTAATAATCCCATATTTAACTCGGTTTTTTAAATTTACTTAATTCGTTTGTAAAATCATTTTATGATTTAAAATTTTCAAAATTTAGGAAATTCATAAACGTTAAACTTCACAATTTTCAACAAACTTCAATCGTCGCTCATTAAAATAAATTTTTCATATTTAATTACACTAAATCAGCCCAAATCTCAAAAATCTGCTTTGTCGCACATAGAAAATCCAAAATATGAAATTACGGAGATCTTTTTAAGTGCTATCTGGGTTCCAGAAAAATTAGTTTGTAATTTTACAAATTTTATACACACCCCGAACATGTTTTACAAACCGCTTTGAAACAAACCAATTAAATCGCCCTTTAATTTAGAAACAAAAACTATGTTAATAAAATATGATAATACATCATCATAAACTTGTAACATATGTAAATCAATAATTAAGAACATGGTGATTTATTCTCATCATATATTTATCAATTAAATATATGAACAAGAATTAATCAAATAAAATCGATAAAACAAAAACAAACATAAAATAAACAATGTAAAGCAACTTTAATTTGCCTATGATGCCACCGATGGAAAAACTCTCTATCGATATATGAGTATAAATATAAATCCATAGATCTCGTGGATCTTAAAGTTTACTATATTATTTAAAATACACATAATACAATATAGTAAATAATGTAGCATTTACACGCAATGAAAGAATTCACCAATAACTAATACCTTCAAATTCACAACGTGAATTTGACTTCCTCAATCTCTTGTTGTAATATCAATCGTATGATATCTCTAGTTGATCCACACCAGGAGAGGTTGAATCAAGAACTGATTTATGCTAGTAAACAAGGTTGAACAAAAACCAAAACCCCAAGAATTTTTTGGAGAAAATCGGCCAAGAGGGGGGGCGGCTTTTTAGGGTTTTTTTTGAAAAAATTGTTTATTCTTATGTCATGAAAAACCCTAAAGCACACTTATGTAGGCTGTGTTAAACAAACCCGATAAGAAACCCGTTATATTAGTTTCAATTTCGTTAATCCTATTAGTTCAATACACTAATGAGTTGTTAATGAGTTGAACTATTTAATTAACTTAATTAAATAGTACGGTAGTCAATATCAATAATCTTTCAAGTTATTGATAAATACTAAAATTTCGAACCAATTAAATAACTATTTAATTTATTCTATTTTGTTCAATCGATATTCTACATAAAAATGTAACCCTTTGGCTCGAAATATATTTTCAATTATAATAGCTTCTTTAATTTCATACATGAAATATAACTCAACGCCATCAGAGTGTGTGTGACCTTCTAGGCTCGATAATAGTGTTGTATGATAATAATAATTTATCAATTACTATTATTATAACGATTAATGAGGCATCTAAGAATCGCCATAATCCCTTAAATTATCATGAGAACTCACACTAGTAATACAATTACTAATTTGAACACTAAGTTCGATAATCACATTTAACCCAACTGCAAATAAATTGATACAAATTGTCAGAATCTTAAGATAATATTATGAGGAGATACAGCCGTATTCTCATTAATGTGACAAGTTTTTGTTTAGGCCTAATACTATGCCTAACATGTGGTAAAGGAATAACAAGATTAGAAGAATCAGAATTAGCATTAGATGGAGATAAAAAGATATTGTGCAAGATTGGATAAGCTAGAAGAGAAACCTCCTCAAGATTGGATTGATCTAGTATAGTAGACATATAAGATTCAGTATCATATACATTAATGTCTACCACACGAAATGGGTATGTAAGATTGATGACATGTATATAGTCTTGAAATTAAAATAATGCCTATGAAAATAATGTCCTTTGCCACAAAAATCTTATGTGAAGACAAATCATAGACTTTATATCATTTTGAAATAGGAGAATATCCTAAAAAAATAGCTTTTATAGTCATTAGTAGAAACTTGTCATGATTAGGACTAGTGATTGTTACAAAACAAAGGCAACAAAACACTCTCATATGATAAATATTTGGCTCCTCATTATGTAGTTTTTGAAAAGGTGTTTATTATTCTAGAACTTATGAAGGAAGCCTGTTAAGTATAATGAAGTTAAAATAGCTTCCCCCGAAATTGAATAGGTAGTCTAGACTGAAACTTAATGGCCTTTGCTATTTGCCATAAGTGTTTGTGTTTTCTCTCCATACCACCATTTTGTTGTATAGTATAAGTGCAACTTTTTCGATGAATGACTCTTAGAGAGTTAAAAAACATTTGACAGTCTTGATTAAAAAATTCAGTGTCATTGTGACTTCGCACAGTCTTGATTTGTTTATTAACTGAGTTTTGACTATGAGAGAAAAAGTGTTTAAAGTGAGAAACACTTGTGTTTTATTTTTAAGAAGAAATGTCCAAGTGCATCTTGTATAATCATCTATTATGGTTAAAAATAAGAAGTTCTTGTGATAGTCATAGTCCTATATGGACCCCAAACATTAACATGTATCAAGTCATTCAAGAGATTTAGTTTCACACTTAATAGGAAAAAGAAAGTCATCAAGGTTTTTAGAAATCGACACCCTTCACAAACATCGCTTATTCATGTGAAGATTATTCAAAACAGTATAATGCTTGAGAACTTCTAAAGGACTATGGCCAAGTCTCATGTACCAAACACTACTATTTACAACTGAAGCAACAGAGTGGGAACTATACAATGTCTTGGTAGGCTTATTAGACAATGCCTTTACCATCTCAGTATCAGCTTGCTATTCCAATCACTTGTTTAGAGTGTTGGTCCTGTATGTTGGATCATCATAAAAGCAAAAACACAAGTGAAAATCAAGAATATACTTATTTACTAATAGCAGATTATATTTAAAAGAAGGCAATATGAAGACAATTATATAAAGTCATATTAGAAGCTACCTGACACTACTTTTTTTTTCCCCTCGACAACCGTGACCGATCCATCAGAAGAGTAATAAAGAGCAGAAAATCAATATTTAATTCTTTCACTAATCAAGCATTTGAATTACAACACATATGACTATTTAGCCCAAGATCAACAATCCAAGAGTTATTTCCTATATCAAACACAGACTAGGAAAGAGCTACAGCTGTCATACCCGCAAAATCCCATACGTGCAAAATTAACTAGCCTGTGACTGGTGGAATTTTGCATATTCGCCTTCTCCACTCATCATTTTGTCAATTCGCTAGATGAACAACTGCTTTCCACTAACACTCCAAATTTTTGGTTCATGATCAAGCTTGTAGGAGTAGGTCCTTCTTTCTCTGTGACTTGTCCACCATTCTAGAAAAAACTATTCAACTGGGCACTTATCCTTAGCGCCGACCTTTTTGTGACAATCACAACTAAGCATAGTTCTCTTTATCATCCTAATCTCTCCTCTCATTTTTTGTCCATATTCTCCTATACTCTAAGCATTATTCCTTATCATCAAAGGCACTCTCACCGATCC
This sequence comes from Lithospermum erythrorhizon, assembly GCA_019722365.1. Classification (NCBI taxonomy): domain Eukaryota; kingdom Viridiplantae; phylum Streptophyta; class Magnoliopsida; order Boraginales; family Boraginaceae; genus Lithospermum; species Lithospermum erythrorhizon. Next base: position 59,809 of record JADFUC010000300.1, on the reverse strand, counting down.
ATGAAATTTCCCACTGCTCAGACTTCCTCTCTACAAGAACACAATAGCATATGGTTTATTCACAAGAGGCCGTGGCCTCTATCATCAGTCTGATCTTTCACTCCATCAAAACTCTCATTTAACTCCAAGGAGAAACCGTGACACTTGTGCCTCTCCTCTTTGCGCTTCAATTGTAGTAGTACAAGACACTCTGCTATAATTACATACGAAGTGGTCGCACTCATTCATATTTCTAACCCATAATTCTTCAACCTAGAGAAATAAGAAACAATGTACCATGGAACCTTAATTCAAGGAACTAATTTTCCTCTCCAATTGATAATTCATTGGACCATTGATGAACCATATTTGACTCCAATTCCTCCCATAGCATCTTAGAGTTATCAATAAACATGAATTTCTCAAAGTTGGGATGAATCGAGTTAACGATCCACGCAAGACAATTTCATATATAATCAATTTTTTTCCCCATTTCTCATATGCTAGATCAAACACACATCAGAGTTATAGCTCTTTATCAATGAAACTGAAGCTTTTCTTCGCTTCCTAGAGCCATTTTCATAGCTCTACTCCATATAGCATAGTTATTTTCATTCAACAACAATGTCACTATCGCAACTCCCCGGATTTTCCAAAGTTTGATACATCGTGATGATCTCCATGACTTTGAACTTGAGCTTCATTGGAACATTCGTGAGATTCACTCCTTGATTCAAACCATTATTAACCTCATCAACCTCTTCATTATTGTTACTCATTATGACCGGACGCGCTTCCCCGTTGTGATGTAAGCAAGACTAAACACGCTATAATCTGACACTCAAAGTATACACTTAAGAAAATACTTGGAGAATAATAAAGAAAAGTTCTAGAGTCTTATTTCGATGGAGTAATTAATTACCTTTTTAGGCAAGTAATGATGTGTCTTTTTCATGAATAAAAAATAATTTCTTATAGGTTTATTTGTAAAATATATAAATACCCTTCTCTTTGTGTATTATTTTGTGTGGAAACACCAATTGACCCCAATAGTGGTTGAAAATCAACCTTGTAGGTTAGAATAGGAAAATTTTATTTCTTATTCTTAAAATTATGAGAGTTTATCATAATTCTTAAGTGAAGGCGAAAAGAGTCAAGCAGAGATTCAAGAGAGCATTCAATGCAGAGATTCAGGCTTCGAGTTTTCGCGGTGAGAAAATATCTAGTCAGAGGTCGTTGAGTAGGTTCTGAGTCCCGTGAACAATCTTCATGCTATTATTAGTGGATCTACGTTGCGTCTGATTTATCTTTCATATCAAGTGTGAAAAGGGTAAAATCCTTGTGTCGTTTATTTTCGCATTATTTTCTTTCTATTTGTCATATCCGACTAGTGGTATATCATCCGTGGGCCGTTGTTGTGCATCCCGGATGGGATCTCGAAGTATTGTCAAGTACGATTATCAATAATGGTGTAGATTCTAACAATTGGTATCACAACCTACAAGTTTGTGACGCTGATACTCAAGAATTGGTAATAAAATGCTTTTGATGATTAAGGCTATTCAAAGGCCGATGACCGTTGAAAGATGGTATATATTAATGCAAAGTGTGTGTCACACTAGTAGAACTAATATGGTAGAAGACAGATTGACTTCGTGTGTTTCTCGAACATCACAGTGGGTCACACCGAGATTTCTTTTGAAGAAGCTCATTTCAAGATAAAGTGTCCATGAGATTTATGAGCATGGGCGACAAGCGTGACATCGTGGTTATCAATGAAAGATCTTGTCGGAAAAGTCATCGGAAAGATGAGGATCTCGAGGAAATTTGTGACAGGGCGACAAGGTTTGATAATAACAAGCCAACTGGGCCAGGATCGTGTACAACTATATGTGAAAACGACCGAGGTTTTCGTTATTAGAAACGGTTGTCGCAAGCGACGGGGTTTTGATGTTAAGAATGGATGCCGCAAGTAAAATTCCTATGTCAGGGTACTGTGAGATACTCGAAGTCTGGGAAGCCATGAAAAGTGCAAACGGCTCAGATTGAGGTCGGCTGTTCCTAGCCACCGAATACAAGACTGTCATACGAGCCTCGAAGACGTGCGTGAGCAGATCATGTTCAGTGGTCCATGTTATGAACTCAGACAAGGTTGCAACCCGTCGCTCCATGAATCATCCGTTGGGGCTGCTGACAGAAAAGTCACCGCGAGAGGCGCTTCCTACTCCAAAGGATTTGCTTAATCAAGAATGGTGATGTTCTTATCAAATATCGGGCGTCAATGACTGATCAAGGAGTTGTTTTACACGAAAGGAAAAGAAGAAGAGAGAATTCATCACGTACTCAATCGCAGGTATTCTAAGGTGCTCGATAAAATATCGAGAAGATCTACAAGGCAAAGGCAGCATGGTGATACTCAACGTGTGAAATTCCAACAGTGGTAATGGTTTTGGCTATGTCTCTTCGATAGTCAAGTTGGGTTACATTCAACATGCCTGATCGGGTGAAAATGCATTAAAGTTGTATCAAATTCAAGTGGAAGTTCGGGACGATTTAACTCGTAAAGCTACCGCAGACAAGTTTCAAGACGGTGATCTAAGTTTATCTTCGCCGGGAGATTGTTGTACGTGTGAAGACTAAACACGTGAAGAACTCGACATATGAAGTATTACACCATGAACAATGTTAAAGTTTTGCAGTTTCTTTCATGAAAGTAACAATTACCTTTGCGTAGTAATCACGCGATTTTTCCTTGAAGAAAAGTACTCCTTATGTGGATTATTTGTGAAACCTATAAATATCCTTTTTAAGTGTAGTATTGTATGCTGGGAAACACCACCACCCCAATAAGGTTGGAAATCAACCTCAGAGGTTGTGAATGGGGTGGGAGAAGTTTGTTTATTATTAGAATTACAGAGTTTATCATAATTCTTAAGCGAGGTTGTGAGAAGAGTCACGAGGATTCAAGAGAGCACTCATGAGAGACTATGGTCTCGAGTTTTCAAAGTGGTAAAAACATTCAACAGGTCGCTGAGTAGGTTTCGAGTCCTCAGAATACCTTCATAATATTATTAGCGGATTCAAGTAGCCAGACGATTTACTTTTCATATCGAAATGCAACGGTAAAAGTCAGTTGTTTATTTTCGCATTATTTTATTTTGCTTTTGTCATATACGAATTCAAGCGAGATATCCGAAAATATTACAGTACATCTTGGATAGATCTGGTGATATTGTCAAATATAAAATCACACACACATAATTTAATACTCCTAGGCCGCACAAGCTGTTGTATCTCGCTGCTGATGGCCTAGTCTTAACAGTCACGTGTTACTAGTCGATTGATCATATTTCTGCACATGCTTTGATAGTTTGATTAATTCATAAATATTGAATAATGAGTATTGATAATCGTGCTGCCTTGATTCTTGAATTATAATGACCATCAAATTTATGTCTAATGTACTTGTTGTAACTCTGTAAATGCATCTTTCTATAAGTTACCTCAAGTCGTCAACGCAACCAGATAAAAAATTTATTTAGCCTTTATCTCACCCTGTGCACTCGTATATAGGATATACTTCTACTGGTTATTTATCTTCATGTTTTTAAAAACAAAATAACAATATAAATATTACATATGCAATTGTTTTTATTCATGTGGCAACCCTAAGCCATTCGATAAAGCATTAGAGTATCCCCTGAACCTTTGTCATTTATCAATGATGTGTTTCTATCATTGTCGCTAGATATGTACCATTAGCAATAATATTGTTGTGTCCTTGTTATGAGTCGTGACTTTATTAGATATCACCATGCCTTGACTCATCCTGCTTACAAGTAGTGTTGCTTTCACCAAAAGAAGTGTATGTGAAGTTGATTGGTCATTTTCTTGAATGATAATGAACATCAATATCAAAAGCAAATAAAGGTGGGTGATATCATTTGGTCATTGTGCTAAATGCTAACTCAAATTGAGTACCAGTGGATGAATAATGATAGCAAATGTTACATGGTCAAACTGTGGTAGATGTTGACTTCTGCAAAACTCAAGAAAATAACCCCCAACACACACCCCCCCCCAAATATGGTATATCGTCTTTTTAAATAAGCTTATAAGTAATCCTGAGCTCGTGCAAGAGAACTTGTAGTTAATTTTTTTTTAAATACCCCTACTTATTATATGAGGTGGGATGCATAAAATTACTTATTATATGAGGTGGGATGCATAAAATTAATTGTACGTAGATTCTCATTCAAACACCCTGATAGAATATGTGTAGACTCTATCACTCTAATATATTTCGGCATTGTACGTAGTACGAGTTAATGGGTAGTTTGGTCTCATTAAATATAGTAAAGTTGCACATTAATTTTAGTAAGTGTAACATATGACTGAAATGCATACGCTACAATTCTCATTTTATTTTAACACTTCCATTAATTTTTAACATTTCAAGCGATTAAAGTTTTGTTTAGTCAAAATATAATTTTGAGATTTGACCCCATTACGCTTCTAATATTACACTAATTACACGATCAAAATACATCAATAAAAATTATATTTTCAATAAAAAATGCATTTCAAAAATTATTAACTTAATAGGGCCCAATCTCAAAAATTATATTTTGACCCCGAAACTAAGCTTTAATAGCATGAAATATTAAATATTAATGAATGTTAAAATAGTGACCAAATTATAACTCCTACAGACACTTCGGTGACCATTTCATGTTTACGTCATACTTATCGAACCAATGCCAAGTAACTTAATACACTTACTGTGACCAAACCATCAATTATCTCTACGTAGTACTCCCCAAATTGTCAAGAAAGAAATCATCTTCAATAGATAATTGAGTTAATTATCAAAATTCGGCCCAGATAAATGTATATATGGCGAGTCGCAGATTGATCCCACAGCCGACAACGCAAAGATTTTGGTCCCCCGATATCGACACAACGTCAGACTTAGCTTCCTCGAGCAATACAAGGACACAATTATCGCTGCACTTTGGCCCCGATAAGAATAATAATTTTTCCATGTTTTGAGACACTCGGCACCAGCATAACAACTATGCTAATGGCTGCGGTATTTTGAGTATTATTTTGTTCTCGGAGTCCTCCCGTCTAGCTAATGGATGGGATTCTCTGATCTTCCCCCTCCTTGTTTCTTGTTTTTTAATAAAGTTCTTGTGTTAAAAACAAAAAGTAAATTAAATAAACATTTAAAATATATAATGAAGAACGAACCTTAGATAGTGATGCCCAAACCAATTTCTTGTAGCCTTTCTGAATGTCAATGTCACTACAAGCACAAGTGTTTCAATCTCTTGAAACGTTCTCCTCTTTTTGGCTTTTATTTGGTCAAATCACACTTTTAATTTGTAATGGGGAACTTTACAAGGTATGCATGCAATAAAGATGGCATATAGAAAATTATTACAGTAATTAATTTAATGAACGAAGACACCATTTATTCCATTTTAATATTGAAGTCCATATATATGTTTGATTTCAAGATACTATTCCGATTCAAAAAGTTACTAATGGGTGGGACGGAATGTATGCATAGAAACTCGCATGGGTGTCAACATACAAGAATTTTAATAATGATTAAACTTATTAAATATTACTGCATTCATTTCAAAGAGATCATCTAATGTATTTTTTAATATATAGTTAACATATATAAAGAAAACTTTTTAATATTAAATAACACACATAATTTTGATTTAAATAAAAATTAACATGTTAATTGTAAAATATATTGAAATACTATCTTTTTAATTAATTAATTGAAAAAAATGATAATCAATGACAACCAATAGTCTTATATATAGCTAGTGGTTTTTTCTTTTTATCCTAACTTTGCAGTTTCAAGTGATGTGATGTAGTAATATGTAACATACATACTTCATTCATAGATAATATGAAGATGTTACTTGTGGGTTGTAATCTTTAGATTTCCCCAATCGTTTGTGAAAGTCTTCAGAGTTATTCTAACAATTTTCATGCAAATTTAACGTCATACGAATTTATAAAGTTACATTCTAAAAAATTAATGAAAATATTCTGGCTCAAGTTCAAATTAAGAATTTATTCAATCGGTCAGAATATATATGTCTAGCTCAAAGGGAAAAAGAAAGAATTGAGGGAGTTACAATAGATCGATGTTCTGTGTGATTGAAGCTTATTTATTATGATTAGACACATTGTGCGAACTGCCAATAATGTTATTAGCATCAAACATATCATGATACAATAATATATTTCCCAAACAAGTATGAGATGCAATGGAAAGTAATTATTGGACCTAACAATTCAACATACAAGTTCCTTTTTTATTAGATGCTTATTAGTACCATCCATAATTTATCTGATAGCTCAGTATTTTATACACCCTTCATTTCAAAGTATATTGTGTGAGAGATTTAACTAAATCAATAGAAAACATGTTATCTTAAATTCAAATTATTTTTAATATGATATACAGACATACAGTACTTTAAAGAATTAATTGTTGAAATGGTCCTAAGTGGGGCCGCTTAAGTATTTAATCTCCGTAATGGCATCGATGCACAAATTCGGCCTTCTTAAAAGCCAGACATGTTACAAGAAACGGTTCAAATTAACTAATCCAAGTAAATGTTGACGGAAAAAAGAATTTAGGTTTCTAGGGTAAAATATAATTAAAAAATATTTTGGGGAAAATATAAATTGATAAAAAATGAACAAAAAGAAATTAATTTGGCTTTAATCAATAATTTTAATTTAGTTAATTTATGTTTTTAACTAAAAATATTATCTTGGTCCCTAAATTTTCTTCTTCTTCAACATTTGAATCTGGAAGTCGTTTAATTTAAGTGACCATTCGCACACGTATAAACACTTACAAACTTTACAAGTGATCATTTGCGATATCGATATCACTTACGATAATTCAAAACTACTACCGCCTAATATCTAAGCACTATTTTAATTACCTTTACTTTCTACGAAAGATTTTTCATTTTCAATTTTATTTATTATATATTTATATTACAAGAGAAGGAATAAAGAGTTTGGTGGATGTGTAAAGCAATTCACCTCGAAATGCTAATTAGAAATGATTTTAACTCGTTATATAACTATAATAGTTTGAATATATCAATTATTGATTTATTTTTATTTTTTTTAAATTAGTGATGAAGAGTATAATTACATAATATTACAAATTACAAATAATATGGGAATTCCTAACTAAAAATGCTTAAAGTGCGGATACACGTAAAGTAACATGCTTTTAACAAGAAAGATAAAATCGGCATATCCTAAGAAGTCACGGCCGCATTTTCACCGCATTATTAAATCATCATCGATGCACTATTACTTGAATGGTATGAAAAATAAATTGAGATTTGAGGTCATGCTCGAGGTCATGCACTAATAAATAGTGAAGTAGAATACATCACTTGGCTATTTAAGATTCTTGAATTTAAGCATGCATGTAACCATCAACCAAAAGTTCGTGAAAAAACAAAGAATATTTCTAAAACATTTCATTGTTTATTTATTCTAATAACTGTTTATTAATTAAATGTTAAAATTGTGGTTGGAGAATATAATAAACTTTTTTCTTTGATCCCACTTGTATTCCTACTGGTGCTTTCTGTTCATACTCGTAGTTTTCTGGTGCTTATAAATCAACTCATAGTTTCACCTCCAATATTGTAGAAGTGCAAATATAAAACGAGCGATATATAGGGGAGGTTTTACATCAAGAAATTAAAGAGACTCAAATTGAGATGTGGAAACCAATTGTTGCAATGTTATCAGTAGAGTTTGCATTTGGAATTGTCAATGTTCTATTCAAGAACATCCTCACAAGGGGAATCAATTTTTTTGTTATAATAACATATAGGCAAGCATTTGCAGTCATAGCATTAGCTCCCTTGGCCTATTTTTTGGAAAGGTATTAAGCTCTTCATGTTTCAATGTTACTTTTTATATGCGAGATTTGGTGTATTGATTAGTAAATAAATTTTCTAGTTTATTTAGTTTATACCATTTCTTGTCACGAGCGATATACATGTAGACGAGATGAGAGATGTGTAATTTTTTTTACTGGAACTAGGATTTATTCAAATATTGGGATTTAAAACTTTTTTTTTGCTAATTAGCTATTTTCTTCTTGAACTATAGTTTAATTTTCAATTTACCTCCTGAACTATCAGTTCTTTTCAGAGATGCCCCTTACATATTATTTCAACTTTAAACAGTAAAAATGACTACTTTACCCCTAACACCAAACTAAAGTATAATTTATTTTCAATTAGAATAAAATCGTGATCACTTTCTTTCTTTCGATACACACCCGACTTATCCCCACCTCTTTCCCTAAACATTTCCTCTCGAACTTTACCAACCACCAATTTTTTTCGACACACCTCTACCCCTACCCCTACTCCCTCCCCCCGAACTTTTCCCCTAAACTTCTACCAACCACCAAATTTTCCTTTGACACACCTCTTTCACCTCTTTCCTCTCGGTCTTCACCACACCATAAATTTCTTCGACACACTCCAGTTCCTTCTTTCTGATCTTCTAAATCCTTCCTTCTGAACTTTCAACCACCAATTTCTTTCGACATTAGCTGGGACAAAGGAAAGTTTCCTGAGTAAAAGCTTTAGGGTCAGAATGTTCAGTGTAAAAGACGCTACGCGAACGTTCGCGAAATGCATGAAAGCCTCTTGGGATAAAGGGTAAAATATGGTCAAATAAAGTTAAATTCGTGAAAGCTATAAATGGTCACAGAAGAAACAGATTTTATTCTAATTACGTAGTAACATTTTAAACGTGTTCCTATACTTTAGCTTTAAATAAGTTAGGCTAAAATAATTTCATTTTGATTTTGAAACAAATACACAGCTCATTTAAGATCCAAAGTTAACCGATAGCTTATGGCAAATAAAATTAAACGATACTGTATAAACAAATTAATTAGCCTTTTATTATTATGTCTAATGATAATGCTTGTTGTATTTGGCCATGATATCGAGCAATTTTCGATATCTGTAGCATAATCTATAAAACAATTTCCTATCCCCCAAGTTAATATTCATTTAAGAATTTTAATGAAATAATTGGTATTTCATAAGTTTTTTTTTGAATGTTGCAAGTTATCATTACAATTAATTGTCAATTATTTGATTAAAATCTTTTAAATTGTATATTAAAGAGAGGGTGTAGGAATTTGTTTTATTAATTATTACACTGTAAAATTGTTCTTACAATATCAACAGTTTCTTGTAGTGGTTACCTCATTGTATGTACTAATTAAATGATTACAAACAAGTATCCATTATGCATAACAAAAATCGAAAGAGCAACCAACACATACATAATTCAAATATCACATTAGGTCTAATAATAATCTAATTTAATTTACTTATTTCTGAACAAGCATCTCAAAGTGAAAATGTTCATCAATTCATTATTCATTGCCGTTGCAGGAAAGGCTGGACTAGATTGACATACCGGTTAATGTGGGGATTATTTTTAAATGGACTACTTGGGTTAGTTTAATTTTATACTGTATCATCTCTTTACTACTCAATCAATTTGAAGTACTTTCCTATACCTTCATCAATCTTACAATTTGGTATATATTTATGTAGGGCAACAATTACTTCATATCTCTTCCTCATCGGTCTAAAATATACTTCAGTTACATACGCCTGCGCTTTTGTCAACATTGTGCCTGTTACAACCTTTATTTTAGCGGTATGTTTCCGGTAAGAGAACAATTCTTCCTGGCTATCACTTTGTTCGTTGTTTTTTTTTAAATATATGTAATTAAACTTATACAAGTAGTCATCTAGGTGTATCTGGATTAAGAAACAAAAACTTATGCTGAAATATAAATGAAAAACTATTTTAGGGTATCACTTCGTCGTCCTCAAAATTATATTATTAATGATATGGATTGAAAAACTACATTATAATACCATCCAAATAAAACAAGTACTTAAATAAACAACATACCAACACATTTGATCCAATGCATTTCCTAAATGGTGGAAAAAATTAAATTCCAAAAAACATAATATTTTTTCTCTGTTTATTGATCTAACTATATATACATCTGGGCAGGTTAGAGAAATTGGACATAAATAACAAAAGTGGAAGAGCCAAGGTTGTTGGTACTTTAATTTGCATTGGAGGAACATTAGTCCTAACACTTTACAAGGGCAGTGCAATAATAAACTCTAATGTTAATCCCAATTCAGTTGTCCAAAATGATGATCATAAGGCTAAGAAATGGGCAATTGGTACCTTATTTTTAGCAATAGCAAACGTGACATGGTCTTCTTGGTTCTTAATTCAAGCAAGAATTGGAAAGACCTTTCCATTTCCATATTCTAGTACTGCAATTGCATCCTTGTTCAGTGCCACTCAGTCGGCCATTTTGGGCTTAGCCATTGATAGAAATCTCTCTGAGTGGATTCTAAGAGGACCAATAGAAATCTCCACAATTATCTTTGCTGTAAGTATTTTCTTTGTTACAATGAGTGAATTATATTGTATCTATAAATTCTCTCAAATTAATCTCTTTTTTTTGGTAACCAGATAGATATATGATAAATCGTATTCCTTAAATATAGACTAATAGATTAAAAAGGAAATACCAAAAGAATTTATTATTAATTGAGTCGTATGAGATAGGAAACTCTCAAGTATGGTATTTTTATTAAGTGATTAGTCAAACCTCCTTGGCAATTGAATCGAGTTATGTTGAATTATTTTGAATATAGAAGAATTTATATATAACGTTGTCTGATTGACCAAGACCCGAGGATCTATATTAAGTCTTGAAGAATATAATCTTGGATTGGTTTGTTATTTTAAGTTATCTAGGATAGTGAACATTATTAGTAATATTCCTCTGAATTTATATCATGTAAGCAATGGAATAAAGTAGAAAATTGGTTTATCGATTAAAAATATTGGAACAGTTTTATGCTGGCTAATCTTTATAGTATCTTAACTTGATCTTTAGGGAATGGTGGGAACAGGTTTATGCTATTCTGTGATGTGTTGGTGCATTAGGAAAAGAGGACCTGTCTTCACCTCTGCATTTAGTCCCTTAATTCAAATGTTTGCTGCCATCTTAGATATCTTCTTCCTTCATGCAATTATATATATCGGCAGGTAATTTACTATATACGGAGTACGTTTTATTGTAACCAAATGTATTAATCGTACGTTTTGTTACTACAATTTTTTCCCACAACATATAAGGTTGTTCATAACAAAATAATTGTCGCTAGTAGCATGTGTAGCCAGAGCTTAATTATAAAGGATAAATATAGATAAAAAGTTTACTATTGGCCAAATAAACCAGATCAAATTTTATTTCACTAAATTTATGACTATATGAATATGACGTCGTCAATAAACACTATGTTAGATTATCTCTTCAGTTAAGCTCTATATATATATTGGGTCATTCCTTTATTACTGGCTAAATAAGAAAAAAAAATATACTCCGTATTATAAAACAAGTAACCAAATATAAAAAAGATACTAATTTTTTTGAATATTCAAAAGCTCATGGTAAATTTCTGAAAAATTGGGCTGGACAAGTCCCAAATTATTAGCCATGTCCACCCACCGTCCTGAGGCAGTGAGGCCTGAGTGATACCAAATTACAAATATTTTATATCTAGTGATAATTCTTGAGCACTATATTCAATAACACAGAAGTGTTGTGATTCTTGATTTGTGAGTGAATTTGCTAAAGATCGTCTTTACCATTACTTTGAACAGCATACTGGGGTCTGTTTTGGTGATAATTGGAATGTATGCTCTTCTATGGGGAAAGAGCTTAGATGCTAGTCAGACTGTTAAACAAGATCCTGAGACAGGGAAGGATGAAGAAGATAACAAGAATAAGATGCAAATAAGTACAGCTCCAGCTAATGTTGATGCATGAATGTCTTGATTGTCGGATGACCAGATTGAGCATTATTAACTATCTCCAGCACATATTGGATCATTATTTTTCAAATGTCTATGTCACCTAAGGGAACAACTTTAATTTAGATTATGATTTCGTTTACTATCATGTACCAAAATAGCATTTCGAATAGATGGTTTTCACAACATTTTTGTCTACATATATATGCAATTAAGGGAAATTGTAATGCATGAATTTGTACTTATAATTTATGTTCATTAATTGAGTTGATATAGATGTCATCTGGAACACCTTCCTTCCTAAATAAAATGGAGGATGCAATTAAGAAAATTGTAGAATCATGAATAGTATTTGACAATTGGTGCACAAATGTTGTACGGAGTAATTTATATATAACTTCTATAAAAAAAAGAGAATCATAATTTTCAAAAAGCATCCTGAAATTTGAAATAAGCCAAGCATGTAGTTGTCGGTTTGAGTTAGTAATGATAAAATGTATTGAGTTGAGTTTAGGTTTAATACCTATAGTATGATCCATTGAACACTCACCTAAAGTTCAACACCTTATTGACCAGAAAAATGAATAATATCTATTTCCATTTGTTTTATTTTTAGTTATTTTTCTAGTATATTTATTTCTCTTTTTCTTCCAAATCCGACCTTCTTCTCAGAGGTGCCTCTCTTGTTCATCTCTCTTAGGTGAAAAATCTCTCCATATCTTTAATTACATAAATAAATAATTATTTTTTATTTATATATAATCCATATTTTATGAATTTGTACATGTACATGTATGTCTATGTGTGTAATTGTCCATTTATTTCTTCTCTTATTTATGTACTATACTTTAGATAAAAAAATCATTGATTTATTAATTTACCTTTATCAATTTGTCATTTGCACAATTTGGGTATCTCTATAGCTGATTTTCCTATGGTAATATACAATTTTATGAATATTTTATTAAGATTAATTATTGGAATTTACGAAATTGATTAATTTAACTTATCTGATCAATATTTTTGTGATTTTCCTTTGTGAAATTCCAATAGGGTAACTTTTGTTTTTATGTATAAGTGAAAAACTCCGTAGATTTGCTTCGTTTTTATCATCTTCGCTTAAGATAGTGTCCCAAATTGTTTGTCCAATTTGAGCCTCGAAATTGACTCTGCCCTTTTGTTTTCTTGGAAAAAGTCAAAATTTATCTGCCGGCTGATTTGTTGAATTTCAATTTTCTTATATATAGTTGTCAAAATCTGCAATATATAATTCATAATATTCAAATGTGTATTTTATAGATATTGACATTTGGTTTTATTCAGGTCTATTTGTTAATATATAGGGTCAGAGTTGATTACATACCAAAAAGAATTGAGTTTTATTCGAGGTTCGGGGCGAAATGAATCATCAGTATGTTATTCAACAACAAAACTGTGTATCTGGTTATGGAGAAGAGATCATGATGAGATCCCTCGTCGTTTACCCTAAACCGCGTCGTGTTGGTAGATTTAATGAGCCTGTTTGCCCCCTAAGGTTGGAACTTAGGTAATTTAGCATGTAAAAATTGAAGTGTTACATACCCTTTTTAAATAATGTTTCTTTAATACAAGTACTTATAAGTAAAAATATTTGAATTTATTAATGGTGTATTGTAAATTTTGTGTTGTGTAAACAGTCATCAGCAAGAGGTGTGTGATGGAAAAGCAGTGAATGAGCTGTTGGATATCATTTTAGCTAAGGTTTGCATCTTTGTTTTATCTATTTATGGCCACATTCAAATTAATCTTCGTGATTAATGATTTTTTTTTTTGGTTTCCATTTCTTTGGAACAAATCTTAAAGGATGGAATTTTTATGTTGGTCCCGTTAATAGTATGTTGCACTTGTTGGACCTTATCTTTGTGGTTTCACTTGTGTGGTCTAAGCATCTAGTAATGCTTTCTGTATTTGTGGTTTCACTTGTGTGGTCTAGAATCTTGTAATGCTTTTTGTAGCAACTTGTATAGATATCATATTGAGATTCCACAAACCGGGAATGGTCCTTTACGATTCTGTATCTATAGCTATGATTTTAATGTTTACAGGGTGCCAATAGTGGTGGCGCAGTGGAGCAGCAATCGGCTTCCTCTGCATCACATGTAGCCTTATCACCCCCGTTTTTTTGTGGGTCTCCACCAAGCAGAGCATCTAACCCATTAGTTCAGGACTCGAAATTCGGTTATGAGAAGGCCATCCCTGTTTCTCCAAATTCAATAACGATTCCCTCTGGATTGGGATCATCTCCATCATCAGCCACAACGAAAGGTGGATGTATGAGGGTGAATTTCGGAAACAATCCAGCTGTGAGAGTTGAGGGATTTGATTGCCTTGACAGGGACAGGCGTGTGGGCAGAATCCCTGCCTTAGCTTAGAGAAAACACTAATTTATCATACAAGAAATCAGATTATGCTAGGAGCTCAAAAGAGCACATTTTGAAGACCAACTTCATCAGAATACAAGGATGTGAGGATGTCTTTTATGGCTAGTGTCAAATGTAAATATGTTTCAAACGAGTTATGTATCGAATGTTACCATCTTTTGTAAGTAGTTGAGTTATCATTTACTAAAATAAGTGTAGGCATTAGTACTAGTGTTTCCATGTTGATAGTGACTAGTGAGGTCCTAAAAGGACCCCTTTGCGATGAGAAGGTGCAAGTTTTATTTTTCTGAGATTTTGTTTTGTGGCTTCATGGAAGAGGGAGCAATAAGAAAGTAATCTCCCTCATTACATTTGTGGCTTTATTGAAGTGAACTTATTGTTTGTAAATATATAAAATAAAAAATTTCTATGGATTTCATTTCTATTATTCCATATTGTTGAATCTCGTTTTCCATCTTTTAGGCTTTTTCATATGATCGTTTGCTTCAATTTGTTACACATAATTATCCAGCAAGATTATTAGTGCCAAACTTTCTTTAACTCATTTCTTGAACGTCGTCGCCAAAAATACAATATTGGTAATCCTCGAAATGCATAATAAAATGACAATTGATTTATGATAAATATATACTCCAGTAATATGTTACAATTCCAATGGTTGGCCTTTGAAATAGATGATCTTTAGTTTTGTGCACTATTTGGTTGAGTCGGCTCGTTGCCTTTCAGTGAGACGAGACGCCCATGCATGAGCATGACACCACAATGCACATGGGACTCAGTTTTCATTGGCATACGTTGATCCACCCGACATGCAAGAGTTATCTGATATGGAGTAGTACTTGTGATACTCCCTCCATCCTATAAAGATTGTACATTTTTTTTATAGTTATAACTTTCAAATTTTGACCTTAAATATATTTGTTTGTGTTGTATAATATTTTATAAAAAATATATCAATAGAAAGAATTTTAAATATATTTTCTATTGATATAGTTTTCATTAAGTATTATACGATATAAACAAAAATATCTACTATAAAAGTTCAAGAGGTATAATAAAAAAGTTAAAAGTGGAAAATCTTTGTAGGATGGAGGGAATATTATCTTAGCGAAAACGGCTTCGATTCATCAACTGATATCTTTTTTCAAAATATCATACTCAAATAATAAGATACTTCAATTTTAATAAATTTGAAAAATTAACTATGAAAATCCACTCTTGGCTTTTTATAGTGTAAGATCTTGTATGTACTCAAGGGACCCTGCATATATACAACCTCAAACTTCGTTAAGAGCACTCACATCAGTTTTCTAATAATTTTTCCTAAAATTCACTTTCAATCGCCAGTTTTCTTATTTTAAGGGTTACGTTTTTATATATGTACTTTAGCAGTTTTCCTATTATTCACCCAAATTTTAAAATTGAATATTTGAAATATGTGAATATAGCTGTTGGAAATTGAATATTATTAGCAATTTCCTTTTTATTCACCCAAATTTTAAAATTGAATATTTGAAATATGTGAATATTTTTCAAATTTCCAACAACTATATTTATTAAAGTTCATATGCGATTCAAATAAATTGTGAATCAATATCAAATTTTTTCATTAGTTGGCATGCTAAATATAAATTAGGTGAAAAATATTATTTATATTTTTCATTGAATATTATACATAATATACAAAGGAAAAAGTGTGCAATGAATTATATTAATCCATTTTTAGATGTAATTTTTCTATTGTTTGATGTTCAAACTAGAGATGTAGATCGTCTATCTATATATTGAATAATATTAAATGATATCATCACAACTCACAAGAATCAGAAATACTCCACTCCATATAGTCTATAACTTTAAAAGGGTTGCCAACTTTTCACTCTTCATACATTCCCTTCTTCTTTGATCTCCAATAATGGTGTTTTTTGTATTTCGAATTGTACTTTTTAAATTTCAAGAAGCTTGTTGTTCAGTAGTTAAATTATATTTTAACATTCTAGATTTCTTCTTCTCATCTTTTAGTTTAGATAAAACATTTGAAAGCATTGTAGAATCTTTACTATCACTCTTGTTCATTTTTTTCTACCTTTTGCAGCCTTCTCCCAATAGGCCTTTTATTGGTATTTCTTTCATTTAACTTGTGAATATCTTCTCTTGCATCTATTGGTTCATGACAAAAGCTTCCTCTGGACAAAAGCTTCGTCTGGACTCTAGACTAACCACAAATCTATTGCCAACTACACAAAAGAAACAGCAAAAGTGAAGAACAATTCGATAGCCATAAGATTGTAACTTGGACTCTGGACTAACCATAAATACTTAACAGCCATAAGAAAGCCTCTCTGTGATGTTGGAAAATTCAACAAAAGGGGACATAGTAAGGTGAAAACATGATTGATTAAATCCATATAGATTAACTAAAGAACGCCTCCCAAAAAACATTGATTGATTAAAATTCAAAGGCTCAAAATACAAATAATAAAGATGAAAACTTTCAATAAAACAAACTAAAAAAATAAAGGGTTTCTTCTAAATGTACATAAACAAGCAACAGCTACATGATAAAGTCTCACCAAACATTAATGTTTATCACATAAGAGCTTGCATAATTATGAATCAAATATTAAATTGGAATATAATATTTGAAGCAAATATTAGTCTCACATAATGGAGATCAGACCAAGAACAGCTACAGCAAACCAAGAATTAGCGCTTGCACAATTATGGCGGCAAAATGAGAAGGCACAGGCAAGCAGATGGAGGGAACAGAGGAAAAAAAGATAGGAAAAAAAAAATAACTGCAAAATAAGGAGTCAATAAATTTGTACACTAAAAAAGTTGGGTGAATAGATTTGTGTGATCCCACCTATTTTAGGGAATCTGATATAATCCATTATTTTTTATTTTTAAACTTTTGACTTTCTAAAATAGATTTTAGGGAATCTAATGTGAGTGCTCTAACATTGCTTTTAACTCCTTTTTAACATTTTAGTTTTGCATTTCGATAAAATATTTTGGTTTAGTTGACTATGACATAAGGCACATAATATTAAATTATGAAACACATACATGTTTTTTTTTAAAGGATCACTTTATTATTTTAAAAATTTGTTTATAAGTATTATAATTAAATGCTTAATGAAATTACCACTAACACCTCCTCTTCTTTTTACTTTCCAAGATCATGCTTATGCTTTCAAACTTATAGGCGGATTAGAAGAGTTGAAGGTGCCATTCTTGTCGTTCAAAAGCCATGTTTGCTAAATGTCCATTGCCATGTTACGCTGCGATAGACCTTTGAGAATGAAGCTCTACAAGTCGCTAACATTAATTCGGTATTTGAACCAAAGCTTGCAAGTGCCAGGTGTTGTATTTGTAGTGATCATGTAGATTGCAATAGCTTTAATCTGTCTACATTCTTGGTTGGAGTGTCTTAGCCTGCATGACACATTTTCGGACCATCAGCCAAGGCTGCAGGCTCTGCGCATACAAAGCCAAGTAAATACCATATACATTGTAGAATCCTCATAGTGCCTTACCGTTACTATCTCTTATGAAGCCTCCTCCTCTGATCTGCCCGATTACTAGCTTTAGATGCTCCGTCGACATTTAGTTTAAGCTGAGCCTAACCTGACTTTTTCCCAATAGAGATATCTGAGTGAGACCTTCTTTGATATTGTGATAACCTTGAAAACTCCATCCAACCTTAAATCATTCTTCGATGGGTGAAAGTTTGGCATTATCGAGCTATAACAGTACCAACTCTCTCTTAATGATATCATGAATGATTTGAAGTAATTCTTGTGTTTTGCTTGGTTTCTGGATTCCCAAATTGACCAACATATAAGAACTGGAATGATTATTTTTATGTGCATTCTCTTTAATTAGGTTAGACGGTATTAATGATTTAGCCCGAGACATCATTGCAAATGTTTTAGATAAAAATTCAAAGAAATGAGTCAAGTGTTCAGTATTCTTGCGTCTCACCGTTACATGATCGATAATTTCTTAGCACCTGCAGGTGTTGACATTTAGAGACTAAATACATCCCCTTTTAATCATCCCATCATGTGAGACAAAAATTATTGAGAGCTCTCCAACCCTGAGGCGTTACTTGGAAGTAATGTTATTCAGTTTTTTGAGTACATGAGGGCTTATCTTTGCATTGTCGAACCATATTCCATACTTCTACAGTCTTTGAAATTTCCGTAAATGACTTCAAAAGAGGGATAACTACATTATTTTCATTCATTTCCGATTGGATACAATCATCAACCTCCTCCTTTACCTCGACATTCTTCTCCAAATTTTTGAATCACTTGATTTTTTTGGACAAGTGGCACCTCATGCTGATACTTCAGCATCGTATCTACTCGCGATGACTCTTGAAATCGAGATATCACAAAGCTTAAAGAAAGCCATTTGTAATTCCTCCAGTTTCTAAAGGTTCAAAATCCTACCTCAAAGGAAAACAAATCCTCACCGTATGAAACCCAAGAATTTCCATGTTGTTCCCTTTGAACTCTCCAGCAGAAGCTTTATTGATAACTTTATGGACTCTTTCAATTCTGAGATGCATGCAATTTAACACATTAGATGTGGTAAAGAGGTAGAGAAATAGAAATGCAGTTTGTACCAATGTGAGTCTGCCGCCCATGATAGATTTTTCCGCTTAAATCATTCAACTTTCTCCTTAATTTTCTTGATCGTATCTTGAAGCAGAGAAAAATGATTTTTACCCTTGAACACGTTGATACCCGAGGATATTTCAAGCAGCTTTCCTTTTGTGAATCCGGTAATCCTAGCTATCATGTTGGCTTTGGTTTGAGAAGCTCCTTTCCAACAATGAAGCAAGTTTTTCTCTGCTGAAGCTTTTACACGACACACTTTTCATGAGTGCTTGAGGAAGTTACAAGTTGCTTTGACACTTGCCTCTACTACCATTACAAAAATGAGAAAATCATCTACAAATGCCAATCCATTAATATTCATTTGTTTGTTTTATACTTAAAGGATGGATTCGATCATCTGAATATTAGGCCTCTAATTAGATATTCCTCTGGAATGAGGAATAGACTAGGAAATAAAGGATCTTTCTGCCTTACACCCTTAAGAGACTTAAATTAGGCACAAGTTTTCCCATTGAAAATTGCGAGGAACAATGCGAGATATACCTTTGCTGATTTGATTGATCCATTCAATGCAAATCGAATCTTGCGAGAATCCAATTCGAAAGTTCCGGAGAGCCTATCAAAGCCTTTGACATGTCAATTTAATCATTAAATTGATTCCATGTACTGCATCCAATTGCTTGAGTAATTTCTTGAGCTAGTTATATGTTATAGGTAATATCTCTCCACTTGAACAAAGCCACGCACTCTTGGATATTATCCTTGGAAGTAGCTTAATTAATATGCAGTTTATCACTTTAGTGATAATTTTGTTGAAGACTGCGCATAAACTGATAGGCCTATACTGCTCCCACTTCCTTGGAGATTCAAATTAAGAAATAAGAGCTAATGCCGTTGAAGTAACACCTCTAGGTAGTTGTTCACCTACGAAGAAGGCGGACTATTACCTTCGTCGATTTTATAATTTATAGCAATCTTGAAAGAAGTTGGAGTTAAAACCATCTACTCCTGGCATACTATTTTTCTTCATTGACATTACTACCTCCTTTATTTCTTCTTCAGAAGAATTCCTCATTAATCTCAAATTATCCTCCTCTGTGATTAGCTTTGGAATGCAATCAAAAAAATTATTTTGAGAAGTGTAGGAAGCATTAGTTGCCAAGAGACTCTTAAAATGGTCCACTGCAGAATCACTAACATCTTTTTATCTCTGTCCATTGTCACCAACTTTGAATGCCATGGATTTTTTGACTTTTCTTCTTTTCACATAGTTCATGGTAGAAGTATACATCTCATTCTTAACCTACTATATTCAGTTCTACCTTAATCACGACCTCCTTTGCTAAAATTTGCGGATGTGTTTTAAGCTTTGCTAATTCTTCTCATTGCTAGAATATCGTCGTGCAATTTGCTCTTGAATCTGCATTTCTTCTTCTATTTTTCTAAGGCCTGAAAGATGTCTCCAAAAACTTCTTTAGTCCATTTCTTGAGGCAAATCTTCAATCTCTTAAGCTTAGCCCAAAATACTTGAATCTTACTACTTTTGGAGCCATCAAGCTGCTTTCCACAATATTATCAAAATCATCATTTAACATCCATATATTTTGAAATTTAAAAGATGATTTAACATTATTCTGTAAGCAATTAATGGTGACGGTAATGGTCAATGATACGATCGATCACTGAATGATTCCATGGTGTTCTTGTTTTCAATCCATTTAGTGTTATAAAACACTATCAAATGCCAACTCCATTTTGCTCCAATATTCCCAAGTAAAATTTGCTACCCGACAAAACTTGCATCTACTTCTAATTGACAACTTGTGATCTATTCATTGAATTTATCAACACTATTCTTATCAAAAGTGGAACAATTCAATCTTTCATGTGGGCCTGTAACACTATTAAAGTCCTTGCAACATCAAGGTTGATTTTGATCGTGAGCTCACTTAAATCCCTCCATAACAATTGCTTTTCATTCTGGAACGCCAACATACACATGATAATGTAAAGCTGCTAGTAGATGAGACATGTCTTGCTTTGAGATGAACAAATTGAATTTGATCCTTTATTATATCTACACTAAAGTCATCAGACCAAAAACACCAAACTTTATTGCTTACATTTGCATAAGCATTATTAAATCCTAGCTTCCTCTTATAATAGTCGAGTTTAGCACCACTTATTAATGGCTCCTAAACAACTACAAACTGAAAATTATATAATTTCTTTAAGGCACTAATTCTTCTTTTAATTTCTTTACCTCACATACCACGCACATTCCAATTCAAAAGTTTTATCGCCATGTAAAACTATTGTTTCGAAATTTGTTGCTTATTCAGCTGCTTGGATCCGATACTTTGATTATTGTGCAAATCTTCAACAACTTTTAGCCTACCAAGCAATCACCACTCATGTAATTCCTTTCTCTAACTCTCCCTCCTCACAAAACCATTGGTATTGTGGGAAGTATAGAGGTGCACTCATACATAAAGTGTTCTATCCAAAACCACATTCTCCATCTCATCTTCATCTCCAAAAACCAAATTAAATCCAAACCATCACTTGAAGAAATTCTAACGCCCAATCATTCCCTTCAAATTTCCTCATATTTCCTTCTTCCATCATCAGTTTTCATTTAACATTTGGGAGTTCTCATCTCTCACAACTATCGACTTCAATAGAGGTTGCCAAATTTGTTTTGTCACTTCCATTCGATCCTCCTTCACTTCCATTTGATCCTCCTTTTTTTCTTTTATATCTTCCTTCAATCCTTTAAAAACTTTCTTCACACTCACAACCTCCTGAATTTTTAACCAAACTTTATATTTTTTCTTCATGTGTCCTAAATGATGGCATTTATGACAATAACTTTGCAATTCACCATATTTCAAATTTTGCCAATAACCATCCTCTTGTCTAGTAATATCATTTAAGAAAGCTTATCCAAATTTCTTTTGATCGGATCTTTAACTACATCAAATTCCACATTTATTCTCGGGATTCATTAAACTTGTCTCATTTAATGATTAGAATGTCCACCTTCAATGATTTTCCAATAGCATAGCTAATGCCTTCTTTCATCATACATGTATTCAGGAGCTAGGTAGAGTGAACCAAATTGGGAGTAATTGAGCTTTCATGATCTGGAGAGAAATCAAGGGTCCACTTGAAAATTCTCATGGCAAAATTACGAATCAACTACATTGATCTTCCATATTTGTCAGAATCCCTATGGATCAAGCAATTTAATGAAAAGATGTCTTGAATCCCACAAGAAAATATTGAATTCACCTTCAAACTTCACATCCTTGAACCAAAGTTTAATTCGTTCTAGAGTAGGACGTCCATGTGAGAATTTTCCAATCAATGTGTGCTTCATTTTTCCGTAGTCTTTCTTATCAACACACGTAGAATCTCACCGGTTGCCTGCTATCTTTAATAATATCGACGGGGTTTGAAGGGGAGCTACTGCCATTGTTCTCATTTGAATAGATTAGCATTAAAGATATTAATTAATTCGAACGGATTATTAATATTTTCTATGCCGGTTCTTCCTTCCCAAGAAGGAATAAGAGAGGCGTAAAATCTAGGTCAACCATTGACCGCCGCCGAATGAGCTTAGGTGAAAGATGGAATGTCTTTTTTGAATCTCCTCCTAATTTTCCGAAGCTTAAAAATTCAAATATTGATCATGGTATCGCGATACATACATGTATATATCATAATATTTGAATTTTATATTCAAGGAATTCTTGAGCACATACAATAAGCAGACGATATCGTTTCGTTCTCGTCCTACATAATGTAAGTAGGTTACTATGATTAACGTAAACAACGAATAGGCACCTTACCTATTACGAGCCTTTAATTTGTTTGGCTGGTTACCTAAACTTTGTGTCTGCATTAATATTGACAATTTGGCATGATTTGTGTTTCTAGCCCAAAATGCTTGAATGCCGACGTCTATTGTAATTGAATGCTGGTCAGCCGTCTCTCACCATGTACAGTTCCACCATTGGCTTCTAGCCTTCTAGGGGGTGGGGGGTGGGTCACATCCATACATCCCCAACCACACTTCTCAAAATAGGGATCTCTATGTGACTATGTGTCACATTAATGTATCCTAAAGACCAAAATAGAGGCAAGTGAACCTTTGAGAGTTCTCTATATATACCGTACCAAGTTCATAAGCATTATTGGAGTATATCGATTACTATTACTCCTATTAAATACCTCTAGTCCTCCACACTATATATAACTTCAAATCTAGCATTTTTCATAAACAATTTACGGTAATCTGCAGCTTAATACACACAATAAAATATAGTCTTTTCTTTTTAAAATATATGATTATCTAGAAAAAATTTAATTTTTTATAATAATTGATTATTTATAATTTTAATAGATCTTTTACATTTTCAATTTAGCTTTATACTCCCAATATAGTTTTCACAATTCCTTAATAAAATACTTTTCATTTAAATAATTATCTATTTTGAAATAAAGGGAGTAATAAGTAACTTGTTACATATTTCTAAGTTTGTCAAGAGATAATGAAGCGGCAACAGAAGTGCATGCAAGACGATGCAACAAGAAAAAGTTTGGCCATAAGAAAGGGTAAAAGAGATGGGAAAATGGTGGAAAATAAAGTGAAAGAAGAAGATACATGGAAGATTGTTGAAGAGAGGAGGGAATGTGATGTTCAATGGTGCAATGATAATGGACAAGCTTTATTGGAAGATATAAATGGTCAGTGGGAGGAGTCATTTTCTTGGAAATTTGATGATGTTGAACAAATGCCATATTGGTGCACTTCTTGGTGTCCTTTGTGGGATGTGGAGTGCATGGCTGACTTGTATAATGATGTTGTGTGGGAAGATGATATTTGGGATTTGAAAGCTATCAAAAATGTTCCTAGCCCTTGATCACAACAAAGAAGAAAAGAGAGAAGAAAAATAGCCTACCACTTTCCACTGGTGAAGAGTGAAAATTAAACTATTTTCTCACATTCAATTTAATTGACATTTTTATTTTTATATGTTAAATTTTAACTATCAAAAATGAATATATATTGGAAAAGTAGGGTCCAATAGTTTAAATGAACCTGCCATCATCACTGATCTCCAAGAATCAGTTTTCTTGTAGATATTTATTGACATCAGTGCATCGATCATCATGTTTTGAATAATGAATGACAAACTAGATTGGTTTCTTGATTCTTTTTCTTATTAATTTTTGTTATATTCATGACCATGGTTTATCTAATTCAAGTCTGGTTGAGTTCCTATAATACTTTTTTACCTAATTTTCAAGATATTGAAATTGTTAAAAGTATTAAAATGCTCTAAAATCAACTTTTATATAGTTCTCAAATATAGAACATAAGTTCTATTGATAAATCCTATTGAAGTAATTGCACCAATAATATCCAAGTTCGGTTCATGTGCTATGAAATCAAAATAGCTAAGTACTCATTTATCCAGCTTTAAACACCGTAATTATTAAAAAAAAAATGTACATTAATATACACTTAACGTTACACTGTTATTTTTTGTAAGAAATTTCACTTTATAGATTTAGTTATATGTAACTGATTACTTAGTTAGATAGCAATTTAACAAAATATAACATCATAATTTTTTTTTAAATGGATCAGGATCAATTTGACATGAAGTCATGAACAATCAAATTGGGTTGTACTTCATTGGGCTGTCCAATCATATTTTAAACTTGTTTAACATTTGGGCTCTATTGCAATAATACTGATACAGTTATATCTAGTAATGACATCGGCTGGCTCTATTGTTCTTTTAAATTGGGACCAAACCTATTTCAGAGGTTAGAAAAGTCTCTAACCTAAATCTAAGTTTTGGCTCTAATCCTATCTGCTTCTAAGTAAGCTTTCGATTTATAATTCATTTTTGAGCCTATTATCTTAAACTCTAAAATTACGCCCTAAGAGTAGATCTAATCCATTTAATTTCAATTTAACTCATTTTAAGATTAATTATACAATCTACATACACACATTTAATACACAATACCACTCTTTTAACGTATATATGTATTCTCTATATTATTAGTTTTAGAAAAATTCATATATATGTTATTTCATTATATCATTAATGAACAAAGTAAATCAATTATACCAATAAATCTAACAAAGTTAAATCTAAATTTACTCTTAAACGCATTAATACGCAGTCACTACAAGATTCAAAAATGATATTAAATGAAAATTGACAACCTACATAAATTTAGAAATCGGTTCGGTTCGTTATTTCAAAGACCTAACCTAAATTAGTTCCGTTTTCCAAAATTAACCCAACCGTCAAGTTCCAAAATTTCTTATTATTTTTATTCGATTGATTTGTTTGGGTCGATTTCAATTCTCAAGCACACCCTAAAGCAATACTCCATCGTCTCCCTCCATCATATATGATCCAAGTATCCAACCAAATACTGTTAACAAATAAATGGACATCAAAATGTCAAAGAATCTCTGTTCTGATAAAACGTACCTGTAACTATGTTTAACC
This sequence comes from Lithospermum erythrorhizon, assembly GCA_019722365.1. Taxonomy (NCBI): domain Eukaryota; kingdom Viridiplantae; phylum Streptophyta; class Magnoliopsida; order Boraginales; family Boraginaceae; genus Lithospermum; species Lithospermum erythrorhizon. The sequence goes on along the minus strand of JADFUC010000300.1, from coordinate 34,276 downwards.
TCACAAGTGGTGCTCCATTCGATTCAAACCAAAGAACATTCAACAGCAACCCAGACCGAATGCGTTAAAAAAGCCTAACCTATTTCCAAATGGTCCAATCTAGTTTTACTCAAATAATACTTCATCCATTTCAATTTACTTAATCATAAAAATAAAATAATTTAATAGTTGGATTATGAAAAATAAACATATTTTGTTAAGGAAAAAAGTAAAGAATTATAAAGTTGCATTAAACTTTTATATGATCAAATAAAAATTAAAAAAAAATTACTATATAATTAAGTAAATTGAAACAGAAGAAATATTAAATTTAGAAACTGAAAAATAAATCTATATAGATAAAATAATTCCTTTAAATTACTTTCCACTTTCCAAACATCTCTTCATCTCTCAAACAAGGAGAGGATGTGATTCATACATGGGCATTATCTAACCAATCCATTTGGAGTTTTTGCTTCAATTTTAATTCTAAAGTCTGATCATAAATCATGCATAGTTCATCTCTAGTACTCTGCATATATATATTTTATCAAGTTGATACTTTTATTCATTAACTAGGAATTCCAATTGATCAAATTACAATGCAATTTGACTATTACATCAAAAAACAATCTCCTAACAGACTACATTAAAAGGCCCTAATCTATCTTACCCAAAGTAGACATGGCTAACGAATCCGGCCTTGTGGGTCAGACAAGGGCCCGCCCACCACTGTCTGATTCGGCCCCCTGCCCCACTAGTCCACGAATGCCCCCCTGCCCACTAATAAGTGGGATGAACCTGGGTCGAGGGATTGGGCCTCAAGCCCAGTCTTGCTCGGCAGCCCACCCAATATTCGACGGAGACGTCTGGCCCTGCCCGCCGAGTCCCCAGCTCGGCATTAACGCGTACGCTTTATATTAAACGGCACTAATGCTAAAACCAAAGAAGTAAATAACTTTATCATATTAACGTGGTACCACTTATATTAAATCTGGGCACTAATGCTAATACCTGTAAATGTTGTTCATTTGAAATAGAATAATGTTCAATTTAAAACAAATGATACCACATTAAGAACAATTCTAAAGTGAAATCAAACATATTAATATTCGAAATTAGAAAATAAGTAAACGGATAAATATAAAACTAAATTGTTCGAATACTAAACATGAATATAATCAATATTCAAAGCACATTATTCATGGAAACATGTTTTCAAATTGAACTAAAGATTTGTCTTCTACTCTACCCTCGCCTCTCATGTCTACATTCATATCCTCAAGCCGCAACCTTAGCCTCTATATCGTCTCTTTGATGCTCTCGTTTATCTTCAAGCAGCCTTTAACATGTTATTACGCGCACTCCATTCCAAATACTGACATAGCTCTATCGGATGATCCGGGAACGAGGAAGACCCCTCTCCTGTGCTCCCCACAGCTTCATCAATGCTGGCCAACAAAGTAGGAGGTACTCATCCCTTTGGGGTAAGCAGCTGTTGAACCTCCACACCTCATGAACATCCGCAAATGTTCAAACACCTCCCATTTAGACCGCAATACCTCGGCCCCACATAAAGACTTCCGGCTAATCAATGATTGCCTTCCCATTTTAGAGTCCTTCTAAATCAACTTCATCTACATTCTCCAATAGAACCTCCCCCTTTGATATTAACTCATTCGTATTCATGAGCCGACGGACTAATTTCACCTAAAGTTCAGAAAGATTTCTAAAGTGATCATGTTGACTTCAGATTTTAAATTCAGTACATTAAAACTTGTATACTAGCTGAAGCGGCCTTACCTTGTCCAAGGAATTTCCTTGGATTGCTATTTGTTACATATGTTATACATATAATGCTTCTTAATTTCATCTTCCATTGCCAACATCAAAACTCTTTAGCTTCAATTGTTAGTAGAAAGATTCATAATACGATTTCACATAGAAATTAAAATGCTTTAACTTAGCTGCTAGATTCAAGATTATACCAATTGCATATGCATGGTATAAGATGAAAATATTTTGAAAACTTATCTTCCATATTCGAATCATATCTCTAGCAACATAATCATTTCTTATGTTTAATATATGAATGAGAGAGATTAACGACATTCTAAAGCAAAGATGAATATTTGGCCTTGATTGAGTTGAAAAACTTTAGTATAATCTTTGCCATTTAAAACTTAAGTAATCTCATAACAATGTTTCAAATTAGTATATGTGAGCTGGTACATAATTCACCAATCGGAGGATACTTCTCATAAAAACTCCAGATTTCTTCCCTATACATATATGTACCTAACTAGTAGATCGAAGTCGAGTTCCATCTAGTTTCACACAATCCAAAATTAATTTCAAACTTCTACTGTAAGCCTCCCAACTGCTTTTATATATTCATGTCTTTTCACTTCACAATAACAACAAATTAATGGCTTTATTTAATTGGTAAATAAACTCATCCCAAACAACTTTTATTCCATCTTTAGCAAATCTAATTGAAGGACGGATATAAACATCTAACATGAAAAGTTCACTAAAACCAGTTTTAATAGGCATCTTTAATTTTTCGAATAAACGGTATTAGCGCACGATTATCAAACGGAATTGAAGTAATCCTATTCAATATTCAGAATCATCAAGTATTACAGCAGTATACCTTCCGGGAAACTTGGAATATTGTTATGTTTAGCAATCAATCTAAAATATATAATTCTCTTCAGAAGACCCAATCTGATCAATCCAACGATAATGCTACACACATTATATCAAATCCAAAAAAGACACTCAATATCACTAGTCAAACACATTTTATAAGGCAAATTCATGCGAGGTTACTCTAGAAGATTCTTCTATTTTTAAAATATTTAAAAGATGTGCCTGGGAAAGAGACGGATATGATACTGGGATTAATGACATTTTGAATCTACTTTTAGTAAAAACCATCCATCACAAATGATTAGTGCAAAAGAACTACTGACATAAATTTATGTTTCAATCCTATACAAAATACTAAAAAAGTTCTACCGGTTTGATATCAATAGTTCCTCGTGGTACCACCCTCCCCACCGTTATCTTTAAAGCGATCTACGACCCGCTATGTAGGATTGTAGATTGCAAATTCTAACAAGTCCACGCCTTTGAGATAGAACTTTAGACTTCATTATAAATTTTCAACATAAGATTTTGAGATTGCTTGTTATTGCTTTGTGTTTGATTACAAACAGATTGTGAATTCGCAGAAATGAAAGAAGGTATTATCCTTTATAGCCCTCCATGGTGTTTTTGACTTTCAGAGACATTAAACGCAGACCGCTTAAATTAAACCCGCACTCATCGCTTAAAGCATGTGAAAAGAGTCGTTATATTGTCAGTTATAACACTAAATCGCCAGACTGCTTAATTTTAAATCTGCATCTAATGCTTAGTACAAAATAGTCGTTATAGCTATCGGTAATAAATGCATCGCTCGATTGCATAAGCACTAATGCTTATTCATACAGAAATGCTATCCAATCCAACATGTGATTGATATAGGGCTGGTCTGATGGTGACTTTGAAGCTAAATAAGTTGGGTCTTCTGACCAACTTTCATATTGTTGCAAAATCGCCTTGAAAGCTCTGGCCTCCTCAATGGTGGCATGTCCAAATAAATAATCTAATTAAATCTGGCAAAATGTCTGCCTGTGTACAAATTGGTACAGGGCATGGGGTAATATAATACGGAGTACATAATTTCTATATGGGGTAAACGATTTTTTTTTTTTGTGAGTATGGAAAATACTAAAAGACATAGGACCAAAGTATCATCATGAAATTCAGAACCAAATTTAATCAGTCCAAAACAGAGGCAGAGATAAGAGTAGGGGCCAAAAAGAAAATGTCAAAAGCTATAAGTAAGGCCAAGAATAAAATGCTAAAACCAGGGTGGTAAAAGACATAGTTAGAGGATTTAATGTTGTGCTACAAAAGTCATGAAAAGTGGTAGTGGTACTAGTAAAAGACATCAAGAGAAGAACAAATCCAAGGTACAATGCTAAAAAAGGTTTTCAACTTTTTATTAAATCCAGAAGGTCAGATAAATTGTCTCTCTTTCTTGTTCTACATTTCAAACTCCTTTTTCTACATTAGAAAATCATACCAAAACAAGACATACTTTCTATAAAACTCCCCTTTTCTTTTTCAACCCCGACAATGAAATATTTTAAATATAAAATTCGGCCTCTGCTTTTTGACATTGTTGCCTCTCCAAATATATAAACCAGTTGATAAAATTGAATATTTACTTAGAACCGGCAACACTGAAGATCTAAAGATATTGATGAAAACCAAAAGTAAACCATGCAAGTTTTAATAAACTTACATAAATTATGATTCATCCCACTAAATTATATATATGCCGATTTACTTCATTTCCATCATATTGTATAAGAGTGTCTTTTAGTGAGTTCACACTTTTTTTGTCGAGTTTGTCATACGGGCCTTGTCTAGTATGGTAACCTGGCATGTTTTGCTGTCTATTATTTCAGACTACGAGGTATACCCAATATGTATTAACGAATAGCGATTACGAATCTTCTGTTATAATAGAGTGCCTCTTAATTCGGTTAAACTACTCAATTTACTAGTGAGCTAAAAAGAGTGTATCCAAGTAAGTTGTATTACTGTTAATTTACCTCAATGCAATCAAGTGGCGACATAGATAGCTACCAACTTCATTCTATTGAATTAATGGAACGACTACATGGCGATTTTGCTCAACGTTTTTCAAGTCTAAAACTCTTCACACTTTTTGAAGAAACATTACGTACAATGTTGAAAATGTGTCAAAGGCGACAATTAAATTTGTATTTCAAAGTTATTCACAAATCACAAGTTAGTTTTAGAATCAAATTTTCAAAACTAAGACGGTAATAATACCAACTAACAAACCTAGTAGATACTAGTGTAGTGACAGAATTTTATATACTAATAATCATCTCTCTAGTACCTTATTGGTGTACTAAATATGCATAAATTTTTCTTGATATTTTATGAAGTCGTTAACATACAAAATAATTTATTAACACTGTAGCAAGATTCCCGGTTACAAAACCAACCAAATTCGACATCTCATGTTGTTCCGCAAATTCCACGTCTCACAAAATGCTCTCTAATAAATCAATAGTTTTATTATCTGTGTCTGGTTTTTATAGGCAATTTTTGGGATTCAACTATTACTGGTTTCATGTGGCCTGTGGGTTTAGAGTTTAGACTAAAACACACATGCATAGACATGTGTGAAGAGATTACAGCCACATGTATACGATTTCATTTTTTATAATTACATACTATATTACATAGTGGAATTGAGTATACTTTAGTTACTTCGAGTATGAAAACATAATATAAATGTAGGTATTGGTTACTGGTTGCTAAACTAAATGCTCTCCTAATAATTTGGGCACCGACTTCAAATTATATACTATACCTGGTCAAATTCAACATTTCCAAGTGGTCCTTCATTAGCTTCCGTAAATTAAAGAAAGAATCCATTTTAGTCACATTAACGTATGTACTAGTATACGATCGGGGATCACGGATATGTGGTTATATTTAGTACCTCGTCTTATCGATTTAATGATTCTTGCTTGGTACTCCTTTCAATTCTATTCGAAAATCAGTAAGCGGCATGCCTGATTAATCTGATTTCACATTAATTGATGTTTGGGATGTTAACGAGCCGTTTCGAACCAGATTTCGACAAATCTAAGATTGATTTAAAAATAGACAACTCGAAATCGATTCATTTTAAAATTGAGTGTGAATTTTGACTCCTAGGAACATCGAATTTGAAGAAGCTCAGTAAAAAAATACTTGTAATTACTATGTTCGATAACATATCCAAAGTCAGAATCTACTCACGTAGACTACCAAATACGCATAACTTGCCAACAACTCTAAACTCGACTTCGACTCAAAAGTCAATTGTGCTGCAAGTAAACACAACACCGAGAACTCCAATTCAAGGCGACATACACCTACGGCCTGGGGGCAACTCTGTCTAACGTATGATTCCACTAAGGATAGAATTACAAATAAGGACTTGGTGTGAATGCCATCTGTATTCTCCTACAATCTCTATTCTACTCCTATTCGATGATGTATAAGTCCGCGCCCCCGACTTCAATACACTATCTCCAATGCGCCACTACTATCCCTAGTGCGTGGAACGTGAATAACACAGACTGAAATAATAGCGACATTCTAAAGGAGGTATGCACTAATTCGCATACATTCAAATTTTAAAATAAAATAAACTCTCAAAGTTTCTCGCTTTGTCTCACAAAAATACAATGAAATCTCTAAATTAAGAGTGTAGCACAGTGTTTATGGTAAAGACTACCATAAACAAAAAACTTCCATCTTTGTAAAATACAATAAATGCACCTGCCCTCTTTCTTCTTTCTTTTATTTTAGACGTGTATCTTTTAGCTTGATCACCAAGTAATGCATTTTCCATCAACCAAATCATATCAACCGAGATCTTTTATAAATGGAAACAAAATCTGTCCAAGATACACTCGCCTCTCGAGCTATTGCTACCATCCGTTAGAGACATTGGTCCGACATCACAAATACTGGGTCAATTTCATGCACTAAATAAACTCCCCTTTAGGTAAGTTTCATACAACCTTTATGAACTTACACAAGCACCAACAGAGATATAACGCAAATGTAGATGGCGATATAAATCAAAGCAAATAAGAAAAACGTAAATATTCGCAAATAAACTCAGATGAATAATGTAAGACAAACATTAGTCCAAATGTCAGATAAAAGAGTTAAAGATAGTGCGACATATGTCATATAAAACATAAAAACGTAAAGTCAAACATAAAGCTATTAAGGCTAAACATAAAGCCATTAAGCACACCACCAGATATCCCAAACACACGGCAAAGAAATAGGTCTCCATCCAACATTCCCTCATTTAAAAAACATAACCAAAAGTTCTAACACACTTTAGCCATCGACAAACACTTTATACCGCACATGGACAAGAATAACATCAAGCTTCCAAGTGTGTTCAGACCACGATCAACATCTGATCATCTTTTCCACTTAAGCTCCTCAAAGATTTCCTCTAGCACGATTTTATAGCGGTCAGACCGTAATAACCCCATCCAAATATCTAATCTCATCACGCGTGTTCGGGCAATTCCCATCAAAGCATTCACTACCGTAAGCTCCTTCATCAAGAATACGCGCTAACGGCACATTAGCCACATATGTGTCTTCCATCCATCAACTTAGGACCTGATGGTAACTCCGTGAGACGGCCTCGTTGTCAGTTCTTCATAGCTAGAATATATTCATTCTAGCTAAATAATGCCATTGCATCATGCTAGGATAGACTATAGGTTTCAAAACAACAAAGTGGGATCATGCATGTTGTACACCCCCATCAAACGGAACCCGACCTAAATCAAATGAGGCCTCTAGTGCCTATCATGTTCAAGACCCTACCCAAGAATTCAGATGCACAGAAAGGGAATCCAATTAGCTACACTACAGGTAGCACAAACATAATCGACACTTAGTCTGCATTTGCAGTAGTCCCTTGCCTAATTCATGAGTCAATGGCCCTCCAGCTAACACCTCGACAATATCAAGGTTGTATCCCGCATCACCCCATTTGTATCCTAAAAGTAGTCATTTATCACCCAGAGAGAAAAACAAAGCTATAGTTCCTCAAAGTTACCTTGTATGTTGATTGGAGCACTAGCAATGTCATCGATGTCCCTGGCCATATTGCATATGAATTCCTGACCAAATTGGATAGTATTGGCCAAAGAATCCCAATACCGCATAACACCGCCTCCTCCGTATCGTCTATAATGTTAGGTCCTTTCGAGTCACCTTTGACAATATCTTCTCAAGAAGAATGCTGGCCCCATACCCACAAACCTCTACCCGGCTGTGTCTTTTTTTGAGTTCGACATTTAAGGCTGACACAAGAAGAATATTTTTCGGAATCCTTCGATTCCCAACCCTTGTTCGGTTTTCATTCATCCTCAACTTCCTTTTAGGCTTCCTCCTCTTCTCCATTACAGCAGCAACATCCTCTTCTTCAGATTCTTGAGCCTCCTCATCAGCAAAATCACCTTGGGGCTCATTCTTTAGCAACCATTTGTCATCGACATCCGTTGACAACAGAGGATCTCACTTCCTCAAAGTGCATCATCTTTGGTCAGCTTCAAGATCGCTGTTCTCCCTGCCCCATTCTAGCCCCTCTTTTCAAATTCTCCAGCTTTCTTTGGCAACTTTATCTCCCTTACCTAAATTCTTCCTAGGTACAAGAAACTCACCAACATTATCACCCTTGTTGTGCTTTCTTTTCTTGGACTTCTTCTTTGGACCAGTCTCCTCAGGGATAATCTCTTGAATGTCTTCATCCATGGTGTCATCAATACTTCGACCAACAGATGGTCTTTCCAAATTTCCAGCCATCTCAGCAAGATTAAGATGGACACTAGGGTAACACACCTCATCAAGCCTTGGCCACAAAGTTCAAGAACACACGTACTGCCCACATCTATACCCCCCAAATAATAGTATCACAAATGTATGGATCTCGGCATATCCTCTCTAAGGAGTGTAATCCTTCAATCCATCCACAGAGTGTCCCTTGATACTTGGATTCATATCGATACCTAAGCCTTCAAAAGAGTTGATCCTTCAACTTTTTCACTATCATGTCCCTAACACGACATTACCCTCATCACCAAAGAAGACTAATTATCAAGATCCGCCTCTTGACAAAGTTCTTCTAAAATAACAGGAGGTTCAAAGAAGATTACCCTCATTGGCATTGACAGACATTGATGTGATGGTTTTGACACATCCTGTGCCTTCCGACATCTCAACACACGAAGAGTCACCCACTCTTCAACAATTAGAACAACTCTCTCCAATAACGCTCTTCACAAACACACTTCATCATACAACTTCTCCCCACAACACTTCCTCATCACCTTCCACATTATCTCTACCTAGGCCTAGGTTATCGAAGTCTACTTAACATCAGATAATCCACCCAAAACAAATAATTGGCTGCTAATCGGTAGGGTTACCTCCATTGTGGAATCATGAACCACAGGAATAGGTGAATACTTCTAACTTTAATAGACCTAACATGTGTTTGTCCTCCATTTTTTTGAAGAATGTGCTTTGACTTTCGACCTTCGCCTTCAAGCCTCGAGCATGCGATGCGGGGTTCCACCACCATGGCCATCACTTGTTCCAATGCCGCATAGTTTGTTTGATTGGCACTGCCACTCGGATAACTTAGTAATTCTAGAGCCATGTGCACCAAACCCCACTTCGGAAGGGTCAGATGACAGATAAGAGGGTCGACGCTGGCCTCGTGCTCGCTGGCCGATGATTCATGATAACTTGTCGGATCGCACGGCCTCGCGCCGGCGACGATCATTCAAATTTCGCCTCTATCAACTTTCTCGATGGTAGGATAGTGGCCTACCATGGCGCGACAAAGCGACGGAGAATTAGGTTCGATTCTATATGGAGTTCTAGAAACGGCTACATCCAAGGAAGGCAAGAAGCGCCAGAAATTACCCAACTCGATACCTGGGAGGTGCAAGGGATAACAAATAACAATACCGGCCATTAGTCCGTAATTGGAATGAGTACAATCTAAATCCCTTAACGAGGATCCATTGAGTGGCAGTCCGCGCCAAAGAAATTAAGTGTAATTCCAAATTCCAATAGCTTTTATATTTAAGTTGTTGCAGTTTAAAAGCTCAGACACTTTGAAATACACGAGAGCCCTACTATGTCGTGAGCACCCCAAGAATATGCCTTTATCACTTTTGACATCAAAATGTCCGCCTCTTGGCTCACTACGTTAAGAATATAGCATAAACTACCAAATACATGAAAATATTGAACATTTGGCTTTCTCCTCTCCATATTTCATAATTTTGTGTTGTTTGTACCGGGTCAGAGGATAAAGGGCAGGATATGATAAGACAAAGGTTGATAGCCTCGCCCAAAACGTTAAAGGGATATTTTAGTACGAATCATAAATACACATGTCATCTCTTGAATACTGATTGTTCCTTTCAACAACACCGCTTTGTCGGTGGTGGGGAACGGGAGTGGACAATTCATGAGTAATTCCTTCATCAACGCGTAAATCAAGAAAGATTGAATTGTCGAATCCTCTTTCCATGGTCACCCCGATCCGCACAAATACGTCATTCTTTCATTTTGACTTGAAGAATCAAATTTTAACCACCTTAAAATGTGTCAGATTTTTCTCTAAGAAACTCCAACCCCACAAGTGTTTTAAGAAATCATCAACATATACATAAACATATTTCTTGCCTCCTATGCTTTCAACTTGCATAGTCCCATCGTATCCATGTGCACTAACTCAAGACACGAAGTCATGCACTCACCTCGCCGTACCTTCGTGACAACTCTTGGTCTGCTTTTGCCAACCCGATACTCACATGCTTGATCTTTGACATCAAATGTCGGTATTCCTCAAATAGCTTCTTTGAAAATAAGGTCAATATTCCCCGTAATTAGTATGACTTGAATCCTCTGCGCTATAATTCAAAGATTTTCTCCTTTCCTACTAGACAAAGCTTGTTTGGAGCTCCACATGTAGCAATTGTCACCGATCTCGCTCCATGCATAACCGTATTTTCACGTAGAGCCATTGACCGCATACCCCTCCTTGCTAAAGTACACTTTCGCTGCCATCATCACATTAAATTGGCTTTATACCGATGAGGAGATTCTCTGCGCTTAACCTTCAATTTAATTAGAAACATTCAAGTAACCGTGCGCCAATAACATTCAACTCCTCTTTGCCGATAATTTTCCTTTGCCTCCATCACCAAAAGTGACATGATCACCTTAAGTGAGCAACTGGGCGATAATGTTAAATCAATGTGAAAATCGATTCCCTTTTATTATGTCCGGCTGCGATAATCAGGTATCAATCTACTTACCAAAGTTGGTTAAATGGGATTATCGGAACTTAGTGTTCACCCAGTAATAGTACAATACTAGTTTGGCCCCGCGATAATTTAAGGGGTTATGAGCGACATAGATCTTACTCATTAATCGTTATAATAGTAATTGATCAATTATTACATTATACAACTTACTATTATCTCGAGCTTCAAGGTCATATGCACGAAATCACCGAGAATTGATTCCTTTTACTATGCCCGCTAAGCAATTGTGCATCAATCTCATTTATCGGGCGGTTTAACGCATTAGTGGAACTTAGTAAAGCGTCACCTTAGTAATCAGAGGCTACTAAAAGTGGTCTCGATAATTTAAGGTGTTATGATTGCTTCTGCGATAATTTTGAAACTGTCAATATGCCCAAACCTTCACATTTTGTGCATTAAATACATTTGGTCTTTCCGACACCTTTACCAGAAGTACTTTGTTTCCCGACATCTTCCACTGTTGTTGTCCCCCGTAGTGATGCCGTATGGACCGACAATTCTATTAAACGGCTTCGTTAAATCTTTCGAGGGTTTTGTTGAAAATTTAGCAATACTTTTATGGTTTTTTCCCAATTTCATCATCTATATCTATGTATTTAGTTTTTAAAGCAACTCCCTTTTTTTTTACTAGACTCTTCTTCAATAAAGGACATCTCGAATGTAGCCAAATTACCAATCGTGGGCCTTCATCCACTCATAGCCAAACTATGAGCTTCTTCAATAGTTGTTACCTTATGAGCAAACCTTTTAAAGCAACGCTTCTTAGTACTTTTTCACCAGCTTTTTCATTGCCTGTTCCCAAATCAGAAAGACTTGCCAGCTATATCCCAAGCAGGCTGGCCAGACATGGCTATACTGCCTTCTTCCATTTTTTGAGCTTCAAAAACTAATTGTTAACTGTTGGAGTCTTGACATTCGTACCTTCAAAGTTCCTTCTCATATATGGAGCTTGTAAAGTATCTCAAGCCACGTTTTTGCTACGCTATTACGCGCTGATCACTAAAACACATTGAGATCTACAGATGAAGATAAGACATTCATGGTCTTGTCATTTGCTAAAGCAAGTCTATGTTCTTCCACAAATTCAATCATCTCTGACTTCACATTTCATTATTATTGGTGATGGTGGTGTACATCCAAAGACGTACCGCTCTACATCTTCGTATCCATGGATTTTAAGGAATGTAGTCATCCCAAATTTCTTCCAGAAGTATATGGTTCCATCAAGAATGTGGTCGAGCAAGAGAGCCTCCTTCCTCAAACCTTTCCCATTTATAAAAAATTACACCGATCTCACTCTTATACGTTAGAGTGCCCGCTCTGATACCAATTGAAAAAGTGTAATCTATCACGTGATTTCACCGTTGTCGCATAAATCACAACAACCTAAGACCGACTTCGAATCTAAAAGTCAATTGTGCCAAAAGTAAAAATACAACTGCAGCCCACCAAGACTACATGCACCTACGCCCTGGGGCAACCTGCCCAGTGAAGGATTCCACTATGATAGAGAATTACAAATAAGGACTTATGTGAACGCCGCCATCTCCTCCTACGCCCTATTCTACTCCTCTATCCGGATGGTATAAGTCCGTGCCCCCCGACTTCAATACACTTTATCCTCCACTACACACTACTATCCCTAGTATGTGTGAACGTGAATAATCACTACAGCAGGACTGCCGTGAACAATGTGTTACGACAGCTTTTATATCTCTAAAGGAGTGTATAGACCTCGTACATTCACTTACAAATAAAATAAACTCTTCAAAGCTCGCTTTTGTCTCACAAAACACAAACGTAAATCTCTTTATTTCGGCCATCTTCTAAGTCTCAGATTCAGCCTTTATAGTGTATAAACAAGTTTAAGTGATAAAAAGCACTACCATAAACAAAACTTCCATCTCAGAATACAATAAATGCAATCGGTCTTTCCTTCTTTGTTTTAGACGGTGTATCTTTTAAATTAACACCAAGAATGATTTTCCATCAACCAAATCATATCAACCGGCATCTTTTTATAAATGGAAACAAAATCTTGTTCGAAAGATACATCATTTCGAGCTTATCAAGTACCATCCGTTGGCATGGGGCTTGGTCCGACATCACAAAATACTGACAATTTCCACGACTAACAATATCTCAATCTACTTGAAATAAAATCGAATAACATAATTTTTTTTCAATAAAATCAAATTGATTCATAACAAAACTAATACAATAAGAAAAGAGGCTAATAAAAATCGAATAAAATCCAAATAAAACCAAATTTATCAGGCGATTTTCCATTCAACCTCATTTGGATTCAGGATAACGAATCGTCATAGTCTATTTGAATTATAAAACGAATACATTTCACTCAATTAATCTTAAGTTTACATCAATTTATCCTATCCTCGCCAAACTGCCCCTTAGAATCTAAGAACACTAGCTGTGTTGTCACTTGGCAGTTGGCACCATACTCACAGTGGGGCCTGTCCTTGCATGACTGATAAGTGTACTCCCCCCTCTTCTTCCTCTATGTAAACACACAAAGGCCGTCATTCTACACTTTTTAATCTGGTTTTGAGATATAAAGAGGCTGAGAGAATCAGCAATTCTTATAGATCAGAGAGAGAAAGAGGGGGTAGAGAGGGAAACAAAACTTATTCTTTATGTGGGTTTTCAAGGGATGTCATTTTCCATTGGAAGAAGATCAGCCATGTTCTCAGCTCTAGTGCTTCTGCTGATAATCTCACTACTGCATGTATGGGGAGGAAAAGTTGGGGCCATACGGTTATTTGAAGAAAATATAGGGCCATCCAGAAAATTAGGTCAGGCAACAAAATCTAGTATGAATCAAACGGAGTTGTTTTACAAGTACTTCAGTGGAAAACTGTCTGATCTCAAGAATAGTACTTCATCAAGAAATGGTACTTTTGAAGATAGTAAAAGAAGAGTACCAAGTTGCCCAGATCCTCTGCACAACTGAGTAATTTTCAAGTTATTTATTTTCTTTTTATTTATTTTTTAGATTTGGATTTTTATGTTTTGAGTGTAACTTTGATGATTATCTCCAAAATACCCACGTTTTTCTCATAATTATAGAATGTTTTGTTCTCTGTAATTTTGGAGAGTAAAACCGTGGGTATTTTGGACTATAGATCACTTTTGTTTTATGGAATATCAAGAATTGGATTATCATGTCATGTTGTATATAGTCATAGAAGCTCAAGCAAGAAAACAAATGATTAATCTTGAAATTTATAGCCATCAAACTTTAAGATATTTATTGTTGTGCGGAAGACTAAAATCGGTTAATAATTCGATGATCTAAGATCAATTGATAATGGAGTAAGATTATTATCTTTAGTCGTTATTATTCTCTTAATTCTCTAAAGTTATATAAAAAATGATTGATATGATTGAGATCTAAATGATTGATAAACTTAAGAAAATTTAGTAGATTAAAACTTGAGATCTATTCAAATAAGAAACTATATACTGATCGTTTCTTATTCTATAACATAATCAATATGGGATCAATATTCCTCCATTACAATAATACTCCATACTCCTATATACTTAGGAGTTTGATACATGAAAATGATTCAATTAGAATATTATTAAGTTTATTCAATTATACTATACCTGAATTTCCATGTTCTATGATTGGAGTTTACATGTGAATTTTTCCATAATTCGTTTTTATGGTCTCATTTTCATCTTCATGTATCAACTGCGGAAATTAAAGAAATATGAGTGAGGTCTAGTTTCGCCTCCCTGAGTAAATATTTTCAGATATGTAGGGTCAACTGTCATTGAATTGGGACATTGATATGAAATTATGTAAAAGCCTTTACCATTTGTCAGAGCAGCACTGCTTGCTTCTTTCCGAGATTGGGAACTTGTAGATTTCAAGTAACCATAATTTCTGGCTTTTGCACTTCACATATCTATTTTGCAATTTTTGGCATTTGTTACTCTTCTTGTTTTTCGACTATGACATTTCATACCTTGATGTATGCTCCTAACAGTAAATTTAGTTGTATAGGGATTTACTCTTTCTTATATGACACATTGAGACCTCATTTAGCAAAAACGGATTATTGTAGTCCCTCATTCTTAATTTCTTATTAACCCTTCTTTAGAACTGTAGTATACTAGTATCCACAATTTGGTAGGATATACTCCCTCCATTCTTAATTTCTTACTTTTGCACAAAGTTTAAGAAAAATTTAAATTCATTTCACAAACATAATTATCTAAGTTTGTATTACATGGCGGATATTTTACATTATTTTGTCACTCCCCCGGTGAAAGAAATCCTTCGAGTGTCACTGATGAATTGATTGACATAATCGGCCAATATCCTTATTTTTCGAGACACATTCCACAATTAAAATCTTCGGTGTTGCCCTGTGTGGATGATTAGGTCCTTATCTTATGGTCTCAAATGTTTTTAAGAAACAATTAAATTTTGGTTCCTCGACATAGCCGAGTTGTAAGGCTCTCATGCTGCTGGGAAGAATGTCCGATAACACCCGCCTGACTGATGGAGCAGATTTTCACTGAAATAATACGGGCATGTTCTCGATAGATCGTCATCTTGGGTCTCTCGCACCCACAGGTGTTTGTCTTCCGGACACATCGTTCCATTTATATCCCGCCCGACCGAGGGGCCAACGGTACAGGTGAGGAGTTCTTCATCCTATCTTTCAACAAAAAAGCAATTACATTTTGAACAATGTACATAAATATTGTACTATAGTTGGTGCTGGTATTTAAGTTTTTATTAGTAGCTAGCACTATGTGCGCAATCAACTTGTGTAAAATGTGTCCTTCCTTTGTTGAAGCCTTAAAAAGCTTTCATTAATTAAAGAGCATTCGTCCCGACCGCTGGTTACAAATGCTTGGCTTTTCTAAAATGTACCTTGAACAGTCATCCATTGAAACTACTTGATTCGCATATCATCATCTTCCGTCCCATGAAGTATCAATTAACCATACAATTAAGTTTTTGTTAAATTATATTGACAGTTGAAGAATCAGTCTTAATCTTTACAATCATCCATCTAGTAAATAAGTCCGTCTCATAAAAAACGGGAACCCTATGCCTAGATATAAAATGAGGTCTTTATTAAATTTATTAATAATATATTTTTATAATAAAAACTAAATAAACATATATAGAATATACAACCGCTTTCATTTTAATAAATTATTCAAAGCATTCATTGAAAATATTGCAAAAAAAACTCTTTGTCTTCCTCTTTCATCTTATCCGCTTATTTTTAGTTGTTGTTTTAGTCATTCGTACATAAATTAAAAGTAAAGAAAAAGTACAATAAACAGAAATGATAATTAGTTGGAACTATATACTGATTGTTTGATAATTTAAAAATAAAACGTAATCAAAAAGTGGATTGCAAATGTAAAAGTTTAATTTATTATGTTAAAACGACAATTAGAAAAAAGGGAGTAAATATTTTTTTTAAAGGTAGGCCGCTTTTAAAGTGGGGGCCTTGTGCACATTACCGAATGGCACACCCAATCACCGGGCCTGCTAGTAAATATATACTACTCTTCTATCAAGGCCTATATACGGGCCTAAGACAAACTAAATACAATACAACTCAAACGACCTAATACGACTAATACTCCTGCAAGACGGAGCAGGAGGAACATAGTGCCCAGCCATAAGTAGATATAAAAATTTCTCTTTGCCGAGAGCTTTGGTGTTAATGTCGCCTGTGTCGGAATGTAGTGGAGATACGAAAGTAGTAGTCATTAGACCATCGCACAGCATCACGAACATAGTGACAATCCACCTCAATATGCTTCAAGGCTCGAAAGACCGTGATTCGAGCAATATGTAGAGTGGCACTCCGGCTACCTGGAAGAGTGCCATGGGCGGAGGCGAAACACCAAGATCAAGCAAGAGAGCCTTCAACCATTTCTGCAACATGTAATGGCGCCACCGAACGATATTCAGATCAAATCAAGAACGAAAGTGTGTTGCTTCTTGGTTTTCCAAGAGATAGGAGAACAATCTGCTAAGACAACCCACTAGTAAGAGATCGGGCCGAAATAAGAGGCAACTAGCCCAATCCGAATCACACCACAAATTAAATGGTAGATAAATCACACACAAAAGTAAGCAAAATACCTTGTCCCGCCTCCCTTTCAAATAACGTATCACCAAGTAGGCGCCTTTCAAAGGCTCAATAATGCCCGGCCACCGCATAAACCGGGTCGTAATATACGCACAGGCCTAGCCGGACGTAGTAAAAGCAAGATAAATCAAGCGCCCCACTAACCGTCTATATTGTTCTGGATCACCTTACTTCGCCCCTCGCGAAAGCAAACAAGGTCATTTTGCTCCATAGGAAAGGCAGCGGATTTGCACCCCAAAAGACCCGCCTTCAAAATGATATCCAGAGTATATTTATGTCGAAATAAAGAAAAAGTCCCTTAAAGCTACAGCCAGAATTTCGATACCTAAGAAATACTAGAACTCCTAAGTCTTTTCATGTGGAAGTATCAAGCCTAGAGGCCTGAAAGCAAAGAGTGGAAGGAGGCGTGAGAAGGCGGTGGAGGGCCCTAACATTGAGGGCGTGATAAACTCATCTAACAAAAACCAAGGATGTTTCTGTCTCAAACCCCGTCTCCAACACCTGACTCGACCCACCTGGGTCTCCGCCTCATAATCTAATATCAAGGGAAAAATGAAGCGTAATCGATGACCTAGCCCCCTCCAAAGGCTCGTCTCGGCAAAGCAGATAAGGCGGCAGCAAATTCCACCGTTCGGGTAGTTGGTATCAGACAGTGCAATCCTGTGCAACCTCCCACGCCTATCCAAATCATGTACTACACCCCCCTCCTGTGTTCGAAGCATCAGCCCCACCAAGGGAAGTATGGAGCAACCATCGTAGTCAGGGACAAAATGTACTGAGTTCGCCCGCGCAGAAGGGAAACTCTCAAGCCTATGGAACTCCATTATCTCTCGACACAAATATATGACCGGAAAGAAGATCATACACCTTCCACCCCTTTTGGCTATTCGGATAGCCTACAAACACACACGTCGACTTCGAGGAGCAAATTTGTTGCCCCGAGAACGTTGGTCATGGGCGAAGCAAAGGCACCCAAAAATTCATAAATGAGCAAAGTCCGGAGGTTTACCCGTGAGAATCTCAATCGGACTCTTATTCTCCAACAAACCACACGGTGTTAGATTTATCAACTCCACCGCCCCAAGAACACTCACCCCAAAACCGGACCGGCAAGTCGCTTCGAAATATTCAGGCTCGGGCTACATTAAGGATATGGTGGTGTTTATGCTCAACACGTCCGTTTTGTTAGGGAGTCTCAACATAAGAGGTATGGAACAAAATGTCCCTCTCGGTAAAATAAGGTAGAAGAGGTTTGAATTTGGTACCGTTATCACTTCTAACTATTTTAACTCCGTTTAAAATTGACATGTAACCATAGTGTTAAAATCCAGCAAAACGATTTGGAATACATCAGATGAATGGTAAAATAAACCCATACAACGCGAGAATAATTATCAACAATGGTTAAAAAATAAAATGCTCCATTAGAAGATGGAATCTTATTCGGTCCCCACAAGTCACAATACAATAATTCAAAGACACGACTATCACTAAGAGGAAACTATCACGGCTATCATTTTTGGCTTGCGGATTGAAATGGTGCAAGCACCATCTAACTGCTAGTTCGATAAAGCACGCTTCCCGACAAATTAACTTGAGAACTCTATCGACGGATGAGCAAGACGACGATGCCATAGCTCGAATCAGATAATCCAAAGAATCGTCACCGCGACACACCGTTGGAATCCTCCGATAGTATAGTCCTCTTTCCATTCACTGCTCTAATCGGTTCCCCGAGCTGGGTCCCCGACACAAGAGAAAGCCTATTAGTAAACAAAACAAAACAAGAGAAATCATCAATTAATTGGGCGACATAGATAAGATTGTACGTGAAATTAGGGGCATAAAAACAATTAATAACAATAAACTACCCAGTTTTACACGGCCTTCCTTATAGTCGCCACGCTGTTGGGCTAATGTAAATTCCATTTACAAGTACCATCAAAGATGATCGAATCAGCTGACATGATGCGGTAGGCCTCTTGTATCAAGTATCTAAGAATCTGAAGAATACTCACCGATCATACAATCAAATTATGGTTATGATTATGTTCATGAGAACTCGAACCTGATCGGGCTTTAAATCCGCAAGGGAATCACCATGGGTTGGCTCGACAGGAAGCCCCACGCACTCCGGGACCGTAATAAAGAACAATATCAATTCGAGGTGCGCCCTACCCATCTTGGCTAAAGGTAACTGGCAACCATGTAGCTTGGACGAGCAACCCGACTTGCCCCGCCTCCGCTCCTCCTTGCACCAATGGGGGTATCCATGCAATTTTGAACAAGAGGGAATTATCAATGGCCTTCGTCTCCGGGCGGTATTAATGCATCTCAACTTTGAACGCTCACAAACTGGAGAGGGACGCATCCGAGGGAATAAATAAAAAGCATTTAAACGAGTCCGGTTCATCCTTCTGATGTGGAACGGTTTTAGAGTTTTCATCCTGGACAAACACGTGATATGCTTCATCAAGAGTGGGCATGGGTTCGTGAGAGAGAATATTCGAACGCATTCACAATCAGAAAGATCATCAATCCCCACAAAAAATTGATGCAAGCGCTCTTCCTCCCAATCCTTTTCATAACGAAAATAACTTCACACGTGCACTCGCCACACCTGTTACGTTGACCCAAGAAAATATAACAAGGTAATAAGGCGAGGTAGGCTCGATCTTACCGCCATTGTCACATAAAGAATTCTGGGTGACAAGAAAGTTTAAAAACAAGCAAGGAAGTCGGAATCTGGGAATTGAGAGATTTAAAGACGGGGATAGGGCTTTCCATGTAAGAGATAGTCTAGACAGATAGGGTTCTGATACCATGTTAAATTATATTTAATGTTGAAAACTTGTTAATCTTACACCGCCTATCTAGTTGAATATATACTACTCTTCTATCAAGGACTATAAACACTGACCTAAGACAAACTAAATACAATACAATTCAAACGACTCAATAAGTTTTCATCTTTTGGTAGCATAAATGGAAAGTTTGTTGCAATTTTCAACTGAATGTTGCATAAATCGGTAATATTTACTTTTCAACAATATTTGAAACCAGAGACGAATTTAGCATAAATTGGTAATATTTAATTTTCTTATACTATAATTTTTTACAATTTTAATCACCCAACAAATTTTAGTTAGTTTTTCTAATTTTACTCCATTATTTTCCTCCCTATTTGAATTGCATTTAAAAATTTAGTAACTTCTTGACTCTAATTAGTTGATGGAGCTGATTAATTTATAGACAAAATAACAGTAACTAAATTGTCATTATTATCAGAGAACATCGAACAACCTAGTGGTTAGGAGGCCTTTCAGTGACTTAGAGGTCCTGGGTTCGATTTTCATTAAGGGGAGGTGGACGGGTTTTTTTTTAAAAAAAACAGTAACTAAATTGTCATACACGAAGCTATGCATGCAATTCATAAAGTTTATGTTTAAGTTGTGTTTGGTCATTGAGATATTCTAGTAAACTCTTTGTCTTGTTCCTAGTAAAAAGTATAATATATAGACAAAAACAATATCAATACTATTCAATGGACGCAAACAAACGAAGTTCCAGACCACGTATAAATTATGCGGCGGAAGAAGCTAATAAAGCTGAGGTTTCGTTACTAGCAATGTCGTTTTATTTGTTTGATAGTGTTTTGGAAGGGAATCAAATTGCCGGTTCTTTCCTCTTTTATTTCAATGTTATTTTATTTTGTTTTGAAGTTTGGTCTAAGTCAATAATAACCAAATTTTAATCTGACTTTGAGATTAACGATGCTTACGTCCTACTAAGAAAAATGTTTGATCATTCGATTATAGATTGAAAAGAAAAATTAAATTATTTTTTGTAAACGTTTTTCTTGAAATAGATTCATACTTTCATAGATGACAACGTTGGAGAATGTAGCACATTATTCCACTTGGTTAATTAACGTACGGAGTATCAAAGTAGAAAAAAAGTTTCATCATTTTATTTTGCATTAGTTGATTTATTCGGAGTAACAACTTGATAGCTAAAGAATATTTTGCACGAATAACAAGCTTGACATATCAAGCTCCTATTTGAGCTACCGGATGGTATTATTATCAAATGTCTTGCTTGCTTCCTCTATTATTATTTTTTGACCTTTAGCTAGTTGAAATATTAAGTTTTTGTTATAAAACCAAATATTTAACCACTCAAACTAATACGATAATATTATATTATTATTACTACTACTATATTAGATAGATAAGAATGCAGAATTCGAGATAATATATATATTATTGTTAAACTTTTGATAGTTTTACAATGTAAAGTTACATGTCTTTTATAGGCAAAAATTTACCATGCTAACACTATTAAAATATTACCAAGTATTATTAATTTTCCACAAGATATTTCAACATTTGTGAGCTATTATTTTGCTATTTCAATATTTGTGAGCTCTCATGTCTATAACACTCCCCCTTTGAAATATCAAATATTTATAATTGGAACACATGTTGCCTCATTAAAAACCTTATAAGAAAAACTCATATGAAAAAAAGAGTACAACACCATGCTCCTCAATTAAACGGAGTAGGTCCTCAAAAGATACCCGAAGACCACTCCATCTCATTATTCTGAACATGCTTTGAAATGTACGAAAATGCCTTTTGTAAAGAGATTCCGCTACATTATCACACGAATCTAATATATTGATATCTACTTTGTTTCTTTCTGTTCTTGAAATAGAATAGAATTAATTGCTGGAATCGCTGGAGACACACGCACCCATCGGTCAAAGGCTTCGGCATTTAAGATTTTGTGTTGTAATCGAAAGGGTATAATATTTGGGGGATTAGAAGTTAAATTTATATTAGAGTTGTGTTGTTAAATCGAGACGAGAATTAAGCCGAAAACCGAACGAAAGTGAGGAATTTTTTTGAGATATTTTGGCGCGGACTTAATGTGGACCTTTTTATCCTTATCTTCTCATCATTTTCCACCACCAAATTCATTTTTCTTCTCTTAGGGCCGAAATGGTCTTCTCTCCCCCCCCCCTCAAAATTTCTTCCATTTCTCTCGCCGATTGTCGCCTAAAATCAAGATCAAACTTGTGAATCCTCTTCTCCTCGTCGTCCTCATCACATCTAGGTAAGAAAGATCGAATCTCTTGGGATATTTCTTGAGTTTTAAAGAGTTGACTTTCCTTGGATTTGGTTGACTTAATCTCAATTTATTACAGATAAACGTTATCTGCACGTGTGAGGGGATTGTAATGATTTTGAGTAGTTATCAAGTTAGAAAGTAGTGTAAGTGTTATGTTGACTTTATTGACTTTTTCTTAAAATTAACTTTAAATTGTAATAAGGAGTTGGGAGACTTAATATAGTTGTTTTCTGGGGTATAGAATTATTGGTTCGATACGGATAGTAGACTGGGTTGGGAAAGTCTGGGAAAGTTCAGATAGCTGTGGATTGAATTGGAGGTTGTATTTACGGATTAATTAGTTGTCAATTGATTGTTGGATTGATTAGAAATGTGCTTAAAGTGTTATTGTTGGGGTAATACATGCATGAGGACCTAATATTGAGATTTTATGAAGTTGGCGATTAGAATGTAGTTATGTTGGAATATTAAAAGTGCATACCCAATCTGGGATAGGATGATTGCTAAGGGTTGTAAATTTGAATCGTGAGACGTGGTATAACACTGGGTTTATATAGATGCTAAGAGAGGTTATTATTCTACAAATGTGTTATGTAATGTATAATTTCCTTGAATAGGAGTTGAGCCCGGATTCAACATTTGTGGACCGCTCTAGAGTCATTATTACTGCTTTTGGGCTCGAGGTGAGTACAAATCTCACGATGGGGACCTTCATATATATTATGTTATATATTTTGTATGTGTTATCTCGGGATTATTCTCGATACGTGTATTGTGATTATGATTGATACTATGTGTGTAAACTTGATTTATGATTCATACGATGAAATAATTCAGATTTTGGGTTATATTATGAGATAATTGAGATTATGATTCATATCATGCCATATTAGTGATTATGATTTATATCATGGATAGCGTAATAAGGGATTCATGTTATGAGATTTTGTGTGGTCAGCACAAGTGTTGGGTATCGTGGTAATGATGTGTTTGATTGCTTTGTGTGTTACTATGAAAGCATTCTTAATCGGGAGGTTTAAGCAAAGCGCATATCAAGGTGGGTCAGCTCAAAGGATTTCGGGAGGCTCAAAAGGATATGCACATTGAAGGAAATGTCAGGGAGGACTGAGGTGGGAGGCCTCCCATCTCGATTACGTGGAGGTGGATTCTCTATGTGTATTATTTGGAGGTGGATTCCCTGTGTGTATTATTTGGAGGTGATTCCTCATGTGTGTATTATTTGGAGGCGTATTCCTCATTTGATGCCTTTTGTGTGTCAAACTGCTTCCCTTGAAACGAATATGCTGCTATTTATGACGATAAGCTCATGGTATAGTTTTATGTAACATCGTATAAGAGGATTCTATGAAGTCATGACTATTATTCATTGTGTGGCCTTGTTGATGTATACATATATTATTTATATAAGTATGAATATGTATATTGGGACCAAATCTGTGGTATTTGTATTCACTCAAATTTAATAGTCAATTTTCTAAGTGGCATGCTTATGCCCAGGGGTTCTAAAGAGGTTGATCGCGGAGGTTGTCAGAGAAGTTGCATTGATAAAGTCAGATCAAGAGATCGTAGATGAGGCGGTAAGTGCATATGAATCTTTCTACTACTATTTCCCTTTTGTTGTCGTATTCAGATATTGTTAGACTTGGGTATTGTATTTCATTGAGGGGTCTGCTGTCATACTTTTCCTATGTTGTATCTTGGACTCTTGGGTATCTTTTGAGTCAGATAATTAAGTGAATTTGTATCATGTTGTTCGTCGTTTTATTGTATATGTTGTTGGGGTTCACCACGATGGACAAAAGTGTATTTTTATTATTATTAATTTCAAATGAAGTCTTTTTATGTTGTCATCCATCGATCGGGTGACTCTTGTACAAAGTTATCACTTAATTTTAACTCGCGCGACCTGCATGGCCGTTACAATTTTGCATCGAGCTTAGGCTCCCAGCCTGTGGTGTCCTCAGCAGGTTATGTGCCTAGGTAAGATGGCCAAGTGGTATTTGCATTCGACTCTTCTTGTGAGTCCGACTCTTCTTTCTTGGACCGTTGATCGTTGAGGATGCCACCCGGAAGATTTTCGCTGAACTGTGTGAACACCGGTAGGGAAGGCTGAGAGGGATGGTATTTATTGTTACAAGCCGACATAGGTCTCGAGGCGGTTAGTAACTTGATGAATACACACTTGATGATGTTTATCCTGATTACGGTCTCTACTGAAGTTGGGTAGATTTTATTTTTCACTTTGACAACAAAAGAGTTACAGAGATGAACCTGGCAAGTAAAAGTTTGGAAACCAGACATTAAGATATGGATGGGTCATGGAATTTTATCGGGGAGAAAGGAGATACCAAAAGACGCTGGAAAGGAATCTATAATGTTGGATTTAAATTGTTAGGTGGTCATGTTTTGGCAAAATCTAAGAGCGTATGGTAACTGGGTGATTGTGGTATAAGATTGTTAATCCATAGATGAGTGAAGTTAAATCGGTGCTACCGAAATAATTGTAAAGAGTTGTTAATGATAATTATGATAGTTGGACCAAGTGTTAAAGGTAGGAATTAATTTAGTTGACGTGACGTATTTAATCACCATGCATATTTAAGCAAGTTAATGAATCTTGTTGTCCGGCTGTGTATAAATATGAGAGACAAGAAGAGAAGATGTAAGTGTCGACAGTTGATATTGAAAATTCTATTTTGATGGATACTAAGGGAATTTATATAAATGGAAAAAATTTGCCAGAAACCGTTGTTACGATTAATGACAGCGAGGTTATCGTATCATCTAGGATGTATTGAATATGTCGTACATCCGAAGTATTGGAAAAATTGGTACTGTGGAATTAAGTATCTCGAAAATTCTATTAGTGGATATGAAGTTGATTTAATGTAACTGAATGTATTGGGATAAAGATGAATATTTTAGTTGATTGTCATTTTGAAGTTCTAAGTTGCTTGTTGTGAATTGTTGTTTGGAGAATAAAATGAAAAAAATGAAAATTTTGGGGACTCGGGGAGAAAGAAAAGATGTTTAGTAGTACTTCATTAATAAACTTTGAGACTGGATACACAAAGTATTGAATAATTTTATGAAATAAGGATCTTAGTGGAATTGTGATATATTATTTAAAGCTAATGTGATAAATCGGGAATTTTGGAAATTTCATAAATATGTTGAGATTAGGTTGAAACGATTTTTGTGGTTGTTATTGTATGATGAAGTTGTGTATAATCGCATCATGATGAAAATGTGAAGCACGAATAGAACTTGGAAGAAATATGGGAGTATATGTTATGGCCGGGTGTAGGACACGTGGAGCTGTGCAAATTGCATGAATTGAAGGAGAAAGTGAAGGAAATTAAGATAAAATTTGATAATAAGAAGTTGAACATCAAAAAATTAATTAATGGTGCAATTTGGTTGTTCGAGAAGTCAAGGAAAAGACATGAGAAAAGAATGATGATTTCTTTGAAGACTTGAGTATATTGTATGTAATTATATATAACGAAGAATGTTGATTTGGGGAAAATTTGAATTTTTGGTTAGATTTAGTCGTAGAGTTATATAAGAGGTGAATCTCATATATTATGGTTAAGAGAAGTAATAGATGGCTAAGGTTAAAGGTTAAAACAATCAAAGGTACGATTCATCTTCTTTCATCGTGAATAGGATCACGTAAATTCAAGGTGATAAGGGAGTAAATGTTTGGATATTATACCTGCTCCAAGATGTGATAACTGTGGTGTTTCGATTCAAAGGTTGAGGATAAATTTTTCACATTTGAGTTGAGGTTATAAGCGAATTCTCGTGAATTATAGGCAGACGGAAGACGACTCAGCCGGAGAAAAGTTGGACTCAATAAAGAAGGAAATTGGTGGGAATTAGTAAATCTGAATATCAATGAATCTTGCATCTCACTTATAAGAGAAACATGATGGTTAATGTATCAGTCATAAATGAAAACAGTTATTTAAAGGATAATACGAGGAAACCAATGATTTGACGCTAATGTT
This sequence comes from Lithospermum erythrorhizon, assembly GCA_019722365.1. Lineage (NCBI taxonomy): Eukaryota > Viridiplantae > Streptophyta > Magnoliopsida > Boraginales > Boraginaceae > Lithospermum > Lithospermum erythrorhizon. The sequence continues at coordinate 7,945 of JADFUC010000300.1, read as the reverse complement.
AGTTCTAAGGATTCGAATTAATGGACTACCGAGTGTAGATGAAGGCGCATAAAATTCAAGGGATGGAGTATTAATGTTGTGGTAGAATATACGTATTAAAATCTATAATTTAGGAGTATTGAATATGTAGAATATATTTGTCAGACCCATAATTCAGAGCATAGTTTTGAGAATGAGTCACATCAGCCGGGGCATAATTTTAGACTCGTAGTTTCTGAAAGGACAAAGGGCTTGAGAATAATTGGTATCAAGGAGAGGAAGAGAGAGGTCAAGTGACCCATAACTCTAGAGGATACTAAAAAATTTATACTTATGATTCTGGATGATGGATTTGGAGAAATCCTTAATAAGAATAATAATTGAATTGTTACGAATAGATCTACAAGTTTTCTCTGTAAGGTTGAATCATTATGTGAAGTGTGGTATAAAGTTGATGTGGAGCAATTATAAGAATCTGTGGATTTGGTAATGGTCATGAGGACGTGAGTCAAGATGTTAAACGAAGTTCAGCGTAATAATAAAGCGGGGTCGATGTCAATTAGAATACAATGTGGAATTCATGAATTCAAGGACAAATATTTGAAAATATTATGTGTTGATTATAAAGGCCTTTATCGGAAAGTAGTGACTATTGTATGAGGGTATAAGACGATGAAGTGTAAGACCGAAATAATGCAGAGATGATAATTTAAGTAAGAGGAAAGTTCACGGTAGTACTAACTTCCAAGCCAAGCAGTTAGATGGCACCATCGAAGCTATTCAAGAGGTGCTGAAGTTCTAATATCAATAAACGACGGGAGGAAAGGAAAATGACTCTAATGAGTGATGAAGAACTCTGAGGGAAGAATGGAACTTGATATGACTACCACGTTGAATAAGTTTCTATATGTTAAATTAATGAAGAATGGGTATCGTGGATGCGATAAAACAGTCGTCAATGTAGAATTGCAGATTCATAGCATCATAAGGTGAGAAGGAGGACTTCAGTGCTGAAAATGATTTAAGTCACTGCTAATGTCTTAACAATTTTGTAGAAGCACGTTAACGATACTTGGTCATTATGAAAGTTCATACGAAGTATGTCAAGAGGAATATGGTAGATCAAATTTCTCTAACTAGATCAGAGAAACCCATTATCAGATGGGTAGATTGATGGGTATGTGATACTGATAGCCATTGGAGCCAGTAATAAGCTGTCTCATAAAGGTCATCAAGCAGGGTGGTGTGAATGACTGCCAACACTAAAGTGATATGGTGGTGGTAGATTGTTTTGAGTTCCATGCCAAGAAATGGACTGAAATACCTTATGGTTGATCGCACTTTGCTGAGGCGATGAGTGGCGAGTGATGGTGGCTGGTATTTGGATTATATGTTTCATAAGACTATACCTACAGTGTTTCAGGCATTAAAGCAAGTAAAAGTCAATCTTAAGGTCAGAAGCGTTAACCAGTTTCACCAACCCAGGGTGAGCATTCATTGAGTGTTTATGGCGTGCGTCGGCTTATGGTGCCGAATATGGCCATATACAACGCAAGCCAAGCAGAGCCTGCCATAAAAAAATTTATAAATAGACGAGCGGTGGGGGTAGACCGTGATAACCTGCCCAGACACATTATGTGAAATAGTATACTAGTTGCTCTGAGTATTTCAGGAGAAATCAAATTTTCGGTTGAATCAGTTGGAGATAATGTATTTAATCGATCAAGTTGGTAGTATGCCTGCATATTTAAGATTTTAAAGTTGTAACGAAAGTGGTATAATATTATTTGGGGGATTAGAAGTTAAATTTATGTTAGAGTTGTGTTGTTAAATCGAGACGAGAATTGCCTCGAAACCGAACGGTTGAGGAATTTTGAGATATTTCTTGGTGCGGACCCCACGGGATCTTTTATCCTATCTTCATCATTTTCCACCACCAACTTCATATTTTTTCTTCTTTCTTCTTCTCTTAGGGCCGAATGGTCATCCCCTCCCCCCCTCAAATTTTTTCTTCCATTTCTCTCACGATCATTTAAAATCAAAATCAAACTTGTGAATCATCTTCTCCTCATCGTCCCCATCACATCTAGGTAAGAAAGATCGAATCTCTTGGGATATTTTGTTTTTAAAGAGTTGACTTTCCTTGATTTGGGTTGACTTTAGATTTTCAATTTATTATGGTATAGAAACAAGTCCGGTATCAAAGTAGGATTAGCAATGATTTTGAGTAGTTATCGGGGTTAGAAAGTAGTGTGTTAAGTTATGTTGACTTTTATTGACTTTTCTAAATTAACTTTAAATTGTAATATGAGGTTGTGAGGACTTTAATATAGTTGTTGGGTATAGAATTATTGGTTTGGATATGGATAGTAGTAGATTGGGTCAGAAAGTCTAAAAGTTCGGGAGGCCGTGATTGAATCGAGGTTGTATTTAATGGATTAATTAGTTGTCAATTGATTGTCGGATTGATTAGAATGTGCTTAAAGTGTTATTGTTGGGGTAATAAGTATGCATGACCGAATATTGAGATTTTATGAAGTTGGCGATTAGGAATGTAGTTATGTTGGAATATTAAAAGTGTATACCAATCTCTGGGGATAGGATGATTGCTAAGGGTTGTAAATTTGAATCGTGAGACGGTATAACACTTATTTTATATAGATGCCAGAGAGTATTATTCTACAAAAAATGTGTTATGTCGTATAATTTCCTTGGAATAGGAGTTGATTCGGATCTAGTACCTAGGATCGCCTAGAGTCATTATTACCTGCTTTTTGGGCTCGAGGTGAAAGCATAAATCTCAATGATTTGACCTTCATATATATTACGTTATATATTTTGTATGGTTATCTCAATATTCTCGATATGTATCGTAGATTATGAATTATTACTATGTAAACTGATTTATGATTCATAATGATGAAATAATTCAGATTTTGGGTTATATTATGAGATAATTGAGATTATGGATTCATATCATACATATTAGTGATTATGATTTATATCATGGATAGTTGGGGAATATGATTCATGTTATGAGATTTTGTGTAAATGTATCGTGTGTGGTCACAGGTCAATGGTTCGATCATGGTGTGTTACTCAAGGAGTCGCTGACTCACCGGGAGGCTTCCAGCGGTGTATATTGTGTGGGCTGGGCCCCGTGGATTCGGAGGCTCGTGTGATATGCACATCGAGGGGCGAGTCTCGGTCGGGAGTGATGGAGGTGGAGGCCTATCTCGATTATGTGAGGCCAGGATCCCTCTTATATGTGGTATTATTTGGAGGTGGATTCTCATGTGTGTATTATTTGGAGGTGGATTTCCTATGTGTGTATTATTTTGGAGTAAGTGTATTCTCTATTTGATGCCTTTGTGTGTCAAACTGCTTTCCCTTTGAATGAATATACAAGTATTTATGACGATAAGCTCATGTGTATAGTTTTATGTAACATCGAGCAAGAGGATTCTATGTGGGAGTTGTGGGACTATTATTCATTGTGTGGCCTGCTGCTGATGGCGTTGTTATATTATTTATATAAGTATGAATATGTATATGTGGGGACCAAATTGTGGTATTTGTATTCACTCTCAAATTTTTAATAGCTCACTTTTCTCTATGGGCGACAAGCTATGCCTAGGTTCTAAGAGGTTGATCGTGGAGGTTGTCGTAGAAGTTGCATTGATAAAGCCGTATCAAGAGATCGTACGAGGCGGTGGTGGCATATGCGAATTCCCTATCAGTCATTTCTTTTGTTGTCGATTTAATATCGTTAGACTTGGGTATTGTATCATTGAGGGGTCCGCTATTATACTTTCCCTATGTTGTATTTTTGGATTCTTGTGTATCTTTGAGTCAGAGTAATTAAGGTGAATTTGTATTATGTTGTTCGTTGTTTTATTGTATATGTTGTTAGTTCACCACGTATGGACAAAAGTGTATTTTTATTATTATTAATTTAAATGAAGTCTTTTTTGTTGTCATCCATCGACGGTGACTCGTGTGCTGTGTTGTCGATGACCTTAACTCGTATGGGCCGAATTCGGGCGGGTCGTTATACGTACCATCTATTTTTATTTGCTTTACGGCGACAATAACTCTATAATGATTTGAAAAGTTGCTACGAAAATCGCTTTTTGGGATCTCCAAGATATTGTAGTTGTCGCCATATGTAAATACACATCAAGTCCGTGATTTGTGTTAATTATGTGATATGACAAATAATCTAAGATCCGCATAACCAAGAAACCAAAGTGGTTTTGTTGGATAAAAACAAACCAAGATCGACGTAATTTAAGATATATCGTAAATATATTTTTATCCATTTCAATGTCTTCTATAGGACAAGAACTAAATCTTGCTAGTAAATTCACCATAAAAGCTATCAGTCCGTACAATTACCAAGATACATTAATGCTCCAATTGCAATCGATGGGGAGCAGTACCGAGTATCAAGATCCTCTTCATTTTCTTCCTTAGGACGGAAGGGATCCTTTTCAACATTAAGTGTTCTACCCATCATTGGTGTACACAAAGGATTAGCTTTATCCATGTTAAACCTTTTAACACTCTTTCTGTATAATTTGATTGGTGTACTAGTATACCATTTTTAGTATACTCAATTTGTAAACTAAGGCAGAACTTAGTTTTTCCCACATCTTTCATTTCAAATTCTTTTTTTTAAGTAATTTATTACTTTTTTGATTTCTTTATTAGTTACAATCATATTTAAGTCATCAACATAGATAGCAATGATTACGAAACCGGATGTTATTTTTCTTATAAAAATACAAGGGCAAATAGGATTATTCATGCAGCTTTCTTTAAGTAAATATTCACTTAACCTATTATACCACATCTGGCCCTGCAGAATGATCTGCAACTTAATTGCATACATTTATCTAGATTTTGATGTCTGCATCTTAAATCCTTTCCGGCATTTTTCTATGTATATTCTACTATCATGATCCATATAAGTATGCAAAGAACAACATCATCAATAAGATGCATATGTAGATTATTAGATAATTACAACCCAATTAAATAACGAAAAGTAAATGGATCATAACAGAGAATGTTACTCCCCATAATCAATTTCAGATCTTTTGAGAAAATCTTGTGCAACAAGACGAGCTTTGTATTCATAATCTCATTTTTCTATTTCTTTGCTTTTCACAAAAACCCACTTGTACCCAACAGGTTTCACACCTTTAGGTATAGTCACAATAGGTCCAAATACTTTTCGATTCTTCTCTCAAGATTTACTTGTATTTTTCCAATTTTTGCAATAATGTCTATCAGACATTCATTCATTTGATCCGTCTGTGGATCATCACTTTCATTCATAATTTTACATGCATAGAGAACGAAAATATCCGCACCTTTTCGGCCCACAAATTTTCTTCATGACAAGACAATGATAGAAATCTCTAGATCATTCTTATTTTCGGCCATCACAATGATTTCATTTTCATCATTTTGTGATTCTTCAAGACTGCTTCTATCATGGACCTGTATTATTATTTAGTGCGTCTTATCAAGATTACTTATCTGCATCAACATTTTCTCATTCCTTTCTTTTCGAACATTTTTATCTTGGAACCCATTGTGTCGGCCACATTTTAAGCGTGCCTTAAAATGGTACTTGCTATATCATTTTGCTTCGACATCAATCCGAAAGGTGTGTATTAATAATCGCATACGTGACTTTGTCACTTTTTATATTAGTAAATGAATTTGCAATTGATTTGCTAAATCTGTAAGAGAATAATTGTCTTACATTTTCTTCCTATGATTTATTATATGGGTCCAAATGCAATAAAGATGGTACATACTATGCTATCTCTTTTCCAACCGTTTATTTTCTTCCCCTAATATCGAAAATTTGTTTTGTCAAATGACAATGTAATCATTCCGCCTGTGTCGGCCGCCTCGAAAGTAGAAATCATTATAACTCAACACCGTGAGTCACCATATCGACGGATCTACTCCGCTTTAAAGAACTAAAGTGATTTTATCCAAAATGATTTACAATTAAAATTTAGAAAAATGCTTTTAAAATTTACAATCCATCCAGGTGACGATGTTTATTATAGTAGTGTTTTGAGGCCCCATCACAGATTAATACGTTATTTTTACCTTAATCCGATATACTTACTTGTTTTCGCTTTATTTGAGCTTTTTAGGCAAGCTATCTACAGCTTTTTAAGGAATCGGGCCTTTGAATCAAGATACATGAAAATTCACTCAGAGTTACATGAGTCATGATCCAAGAATAAGGGATCTTGCCCATCACTATTAGGTTATGAAACCTTATAAAGAGGGGAAGCTAGAGTAAAAGGGAGATATCTTGAATTTCCAAAAGAAGTCATCAACGCCATGAGCTTCTCGCGCACTCATTGGAAGTTGGAGTTGATTACTTTAATTGGTTTGAATATTTTTATTCAAGTTATTTTTATTGTTAAGGATGAATGCTATTAATTCCATGTATTTATTTATGTCTTTTATTATGTGAACTAATTTTATTATTAGTCAGACCATGATGTAGTCAGACTTATGATTTGATTTTCTTGGAGTTAATTTATTTCAGCTTCATAATTCGATTTATCAGGTATAATTAGTGATTAATATCTTGGAGACACATAAGCTTCATATGCTAAGTGATTAATTGCTAGAAATAGGGTTGTCACTCATTTAACTGATAATCGAACACATGTTTCACTTACCTATGTAGATATAGGTAATGCCATGCAATTTAATAAGCATAAGTTATTAAAAAGACTCCTATTTTAAGTCATCATGTAGATATATAGTTAGTTTCTAGAGACTTAATTGGTGTTAACTGAGAAGCAATATCAATTGTTTAGGAATGTTTTGTTATGAAACTAATAAGTAAATCTAGTTAAATTGAATATGACGATCCGATGAAATCATGCGCCCGACTATACTTCAATATTAAGTACAATCCACTACTTTGCATTCAGCTAGTATTAGCTAATTTAATTGCTTAGTCAATTTAGTTAAGTAGTCTAGATAAAGATTTACCATTACCATTAGTTAATTAAGGATTAAGAAAGACTCTAGTATTTATATAATAATTGTGAGACGACATTTGCTCTCTTATTCATTATAATATTTGACACTCTAATCTCTGACTACAATTTAACACATAAATTGGTGTTGTCAAGTTGATGCTGCCAGTTTAATCTCCCTTTGATACTACTAACATATTTAATTTCGCCCTTAACTTAGCTATTTTATTATATTATTGTTTTAGCTAGATTTATCTCTTTATTATATTATTGTTTTAGTAATAATTCACTACATCATTGTGAGAATTGTTTTTGATCTAGAGATTGAGAAAACAAGCTTAGAAATTAAATTCCCTCGAGACTCAAGAAGAACGTTGAAAGTTCATCTACCATGGCCAATAATAACCTAATACTACCCCACAGTGATTGATCTCATGGACGGCGGCGACCGTGCCTCTTGATGATTTCGAGGATTGGCATTGCCTACATCGAGGGGTTAATCAATGCCAACAACTTTGAGTCAAGCCTCCAGACCGATCCAACATGTGAAATGGAATCATGCAATTAATGGCCCTGGGTCATGAAGACCCTAATGAGCATTTAGTAAATTATGAGATAAATGTTACCTAAAAGTAAATGGTGTTCGGGCCGATTCTATCCACCGATCAAGTATTTCTTCTCTATCGGGAGAGCAAAGGAGTGGTGGAATGCCTAAAATCCTACTTAATGTGACCATACGGGAGGCAAAAGTTTCTTTAGCCCGACATTTTCCCGCATCAAAAATCTACCAAATTGAAGAAGAACACGCGCTCTAAAGAAGATGAAGATGAGATGGTTATGAGGCTTCAGAACGGTTTCAAGGTCTACCGTAAAGTGTCCCAATCATAGCTTTCCCGACCTTAGCAAAATACGTAAATTGAAACGAAGTACATCATTGA